>CAIGRP010070960.1:0-49224 GCA_903798385.1 Fraxinus cuspidata | reverse complement strand
ACATATATTGCAAATTGCAAAGTTTAGAAAGTAAGTAAGCCGCAACAGCCAACACGCCACAGTTAATTCTCACATTTTTAACAACTATGTTTGCAAATCACTCAAAATAAGCCGCAGCACGCCACAGTCAAATGGAATATCTCAAAAAATCAAATACCTGGTCCGGGCGTCCGGCAGCAGAGCATCAGAGCAGAGCTTACTGGAAAGTGGAGCGATGAGGCGGGAGGCTAGCTACTAGCTGGAGCCGCAGCATGCCACAGTCAGCAGCCGAGCTGCGAAGTGCGACCGAAGGTGGAGGCAGTAGCCAAGCAGGAGCGAAGTGCGACCGGTCACTGGAGGCAGGAGGCTAGCTGGCTGGAGCGGTGAGGCGATCCAGGCGGTGTCTTCTGTGTCGATGAAACTTAAAGATCTCACGTACGGGAGACGGGAGTTGATTTAGGGATTGTGATTAGTGAATTTGGGTGGGTTTTGTGATTTGTGAATTTTGGGTTTTCAATTTGGGTTTTTGGGTCTTCAATTTGGAATGAATTGGGCTGGGCTGCTGGGTAGTGGATTAGTTAAAAAAAAACATTTGGGCCGGGGTTGAGCCCGGAAGTTCAGGGTGGGCCTGTGCCCACCCTGGTCCTTATTGGGCTCCGCCCCTAAGCAAGGGCACAATACTCCGATTCACAACTGGAGATATACTGTGGGCTGCTTCGGCACTCCAAGAGACAAGATTGTTGCTAAGGTAGATAGAGTAGCCCGAAGTAGAGCGTCGACCATTAGGAAATCTAGCCAGTCGATATCAGAGTAGTCGATAGTTTTGGAGAAAGAGGAGGTAGTGAACGTTAAACCAAAATGAAGAGTGCCCTTGACATACCTAGAATGCGCTTCACAGCTTGGAAATGGTCATCAATGGGAGCATGCAAATATTGACTGACCGAGTTGACTGAGTGAGCAAGGTCAAGGCGAGTTATGGTCACATATTGCAAGATACCAACAACAGAGCAGAAAAATGTAACATCTACACATGGAGGACCATCGGAGGAAAGGTGTTGAGCAACAACCATAGCAGTAGTCACGGGTTCACAGTAAAAAATCTGGGCTCGAGCAAAAATGTCCCATGCATACTTGGTCTAGCTAAGAAAGAGTCCAACAGAGGTGGAAGCGACTTCAAGGCCAAGAAAATAGCTTAGATAACCCAAATCCTTGGTACCAAATTCAGAATGAAGTTGCTTAAAGAAACTGCTCAAAAGAGTGTAAATGTTATGGCCTAAATCCGATCAACTTTGGATATAAACACTTTTAATATATAATTTATGTATTTTATGACATATCTATTATTTAATTAATATTCAACTAAATTAAATAATAGAGTCTGTAGATTCAAATCTTATTAATTTGTTAATTACAATAAGTAGTGATTGTTAGATACAAATTATATATGATTTGATCTTAAATCATCCATAGTCGTAAGTAATAACGAAATACAGATATTATTATTATGGATAGACCATCAAGTGTGGCATTTCTTATTTGTGAAATAAGTAGCAGATCTCTCACAAGTTAAAGTACGGTGACACTTAAATGAACACGTGGATGTTTTCTTAAAGAACAAAACATTGGAGACCTGGTGGGGAGATTCCATATGGATAACTATCTGAGTGTCAGTGGTTAATCTCTAATGTTCGGTAGTGAAATTGGTCATTCGACTTGAAGTTATCATAATACCTTATATGAGAACAGTGATACTTCGATGATTTTGGATATTGCTCTATCAACGATCAATAATACGGCATCGTTTGGGTATGTCAAAAATCATATAAAGGTTGTGGATGACCAATAAAGGATTCGTTACTCTTAGATAGTAAGAGATTATGATCTACATTTTATTCGGTTAAGTTGATAACGAAATCATTAGTCAAAGTGTACTCATAAGTCGAAAATGAGTTTTCGACTTACATTGACTTAATAGTGGAATGGGAAATATAATCGATAATTGAGATTGACAATATCCATATATCGTAATTGATCAGATCGTATTGATAAAATGATTATAGTTTCACAGTAAAGGAACAAGTTTGATTTTGTCATACCACGTGACACATTCTTTCACATGTATTGTCCCACACATTACTAAATGTTAAGATAGGACGACGTATGTGAATTGATGATAAATTAAAAATTAATATTTTAATTTATCTATTTTGATTAGATCAAAATAATAATTTACATCATTGGGTATTGTGATCGGGAACCTATTGGGTCACACACAATAAGAGAACTAGAAGAATGAGATTTACCAATTAATTAATTGAGTTGCTTGTTAATAAGTCCGAATTAATTAATTTATTGACCAAATTTAATTAATTAGATTAATTAAATATTGGACTGGGTCAAGTTTAAAAGACAGACCAAGCTCACTGGACTTATATTAATAAACTATTAAGGTTTCAGAAAAAATGAAAACATAACACAATTCATATTCTTGCTAGCACAAGAAAAGAGAAACTTCAATTCTCTCATTCTTGTTCCCCGAGTGGATTTCTACTGGACAACTAGACAGCTGTAGACTGCAGATTGTGATTGTTCGTATTCCAAGATTAGTAAAGAAGTTTGCAAAATATAAAAAAGTTATAATTTTCTATCGCAGTCTCTATTTAAACACAAAGCAAGTCCTTAGTGAAAATTGAAATTATTTTATTTTTCATTGTGCATGATTAAATAAATTCCCAACAAAGAAATGCATTGTTTCTAGTGAGAATAATGTCATCAACATACAATAAAAGATAAATGATGTGATGCTGGCGGTGAAGAATAAACAAAGATGGATTAAGGGAAAATTTTGGCCCAAAAAAATACAAAGGACGTTGCGTGGAGAAACTTTGTTAGAAGCATAGTCACGTAAACAGGGATAAACTCTACAGCGAAACAGATGAAAGTTAGTATAGAGAGGAGCTTTATTGTGCAAAATTTCAAAGGAATAAATACCTCCAAGAAGCGGGGCAGGCAACCGGTTTATGATATAAGTCACAATACTAAAAGTGTCAACCCAATAAGAAATGGGTATGCGTGAATGAAATAAAAGCGCAAGGCCCGTTTTAGTCACGTGGCAATGCTTGCGTTCGACTCGTGCATCTTGGGTGGGAATGTAGGGACAAGATACTTGGTGAAGAATGCCTGAGGAACGCTGAGATTGAAAACGATTGCTGCAAAATTCAACATCACCATCACTCTAAAAAATTTTAATCTTGCAAGAGTGTTGATTTTCCACAAAAGACTGAAATTGAAGAAATATATCAACATAATCAAATTTGAATTTCATATGGTGAGCCATGTAAATCGAGAGTGATCATCGACAAAATTAGCATAATAAGTAGAGCCCATTTTTTATTTTACTGGAGGCAGTCCCCATATGTCACAGTGAATAAGGCCCAAAATGGAGGTGGACCGAGCATCAATAGTGAAGAAAAGAAGCTTATGACTATTAGCAAGTTGACAAGTAGAACAGATAGAAGATTAGGCAAAAGAGAAGTAAGAGATAATTGTCATATTTTATTCAATAACAAGATAATAGAGTGGTTTACATGTCCAAGACGTGCATGTCATAGGTGATATGACACCGTAATGGCATATTTATTTAGGCAGAACTAAAAGTAGCATTGTCATGCTCTAGTACATAAAGACTGTCATCACGTCTTTCGGTTGCCACCACCTTTCTTGTGATCTTGTTTTGAATAATGAAGGAAGAGTAAGTGAAAATAACTTGAGGGAAATCAGAGGTCAAATTACTAATAGATGAAATATTTTTGGTGAGATGGGGAACCAATAAAACATCAAGCAAGTGCAAATTGGGAAAGGGAATGGAGGTACTCATGTGGGTGATGGGTAAGGAAGCCCCATTGCCTACAACAATTTTGTCCTTACCAACATATTGCTCGGAGGTGTCGAGTGCGATCAAATCCGACATCATGTGGGCGGAGGTACTAGTGTCAAGGTACCAATATGAGCTAGAGGGGCTATTGGAGAGAGAGAGAGAGAGCAACCACTCTAGAGTGCTTAAGCAAGTTGCGCTGATGTCTCCGAACGAACATAACGATCCCTGCAGCGGTCGGCAGTGTGACCCTCTCCTTTAGAGATCCAGCAGTGAGGATTATGAGGACGACGAGATCGATTATTCCCAGAAGACTGACCACCAGAGATGCCAAAAGAAAAACAACCAGTGTTGCCATTCGAGCATCGAGCAGCCACTGGAACAACAATTTCCAGTAAAACGAGACTGACAGCCATGACCAAAGGATAGAGGTGTTTGGTTCGGCTCGTATGCACACGAGCTCGGCTCGTTACTCATGACCGAGCTCGGCTCGTGGCTCGTGGGCCGAGCCGAGCTTCGGCTCACGGCTCGTCAATTTATTTTTTAAAGATAAACCATTTTAAAAAAAAATACTCTCGGCGTTGGATGAGCACACAGCTCACCCGTGGATGAGCGAGCCAGCCTGCTCTGCTTGGGCTCGAGCGGCTCGTTTTTCATGAGCCGATGAGCCGCTCGGCTCGATTGACACCACTCCCAGAAGAGCGAGTTGCCATGAAAGATGTGAAGACAAGGTGGAAGTTTCAAGGGGTTTCTGAAACAAATCATAGCTTTCGGAGAGGGAATCAAATCGTGAAAATGGACAGAGGCATAAGAGCCATATGAGTTGAAGAAAAGCCGGCAAACTCAGTGCCAAGGCCCGGAGAAACCAGTACAACTTGTCGACTTCATTGACGGGACGTCCTATGGCCATTAATTGATCACAGAGGCCCTATAAATGGGCGGGCAAACTCGGCAATAGAGTAGTTCCCTTTCTTCACGAGTTGAAGTTCGTCCTTTAGAAAAATCTATTGAGATTTTGATCCATGGTTGAACGCGCGTTCAAGAGAATCCTATGCATCTAGAGAGGTTGTAAGATCCACAGTTGCCATGAGTATGTTTGTGAAACCACCACACTTTTAGGTGTAGACAGATTTCCATTTATATAAAGGTTATATACATGTATAGTTGTATAACAGAAAAGAAAAACAATCACATCTCTACAATTAAATATCAACTACTACAATCAAGGAGAGGATTGCTGAGAATTATGAGAGGATTATGGAGAATCCTCAACAATTGATGCAGAAGCTTCTGTAGCCTCTCTGTAGCCTTTTACATTTGTTTAATCAATAGATTTAAAGCAAGATAATTTTTGGAATACTTTATGTTTACAAGATAATAAGCTCCATTGCGGTGGTGATAGTGGACTGTGCGACATCGTGTGGATGGATGGCAGTTTCGTTGTGGGGGTGGGAGTGAGAGGTGAGAAAAGATGAACAATTTTAATATTATTATTATTTTAAAGTTTTTAGGGAAGAAAATATAATTTAGCCATTTTAACCTCATTTAATTTGTCAATTTCAGTCAAAATTAATTTAAGTGTTGACTAGTGGATAAATGGATGGAATCTATCAGATGGACTTTGGCTGCAATGGAGTTAAATGTTTGGGGTTGCGATCTCAAAAATGAAAGATTAAGTGTATTCCAGAACAAAATGAAAGATTTAGGACCTTCGTTTTTCCTCAAAAATATGTAAATTTGGAACCAAATTGAAGGTCTCATTCTATACTTTTCAATGCACTAACATGCAAAAGCTATAGAGAAGCACATAATTCAAACCACGTAGCCAAAGTTCCAACTTTTGGTCACGGATCCAAAATTTTCCAACTAAATTCAATCAAGCCCCCAAAAAATTCATAACTTCCAAAATTTAATTTAATCAGTTATAAATAATTTATGTCAACAGGATAGACAAGATTCAAAGAAGTAAATTTTCATTATAAATTTGTCATTTAAAAATTGGCAAAAATATAGACACATAACAACAACATTGATCTTCTTTGTTGTTCTTTGTTTACAACAACATTCCAATAGCCCACAACACTCGCTTGAACTACAAAAATTAAAAACACATAATACAACACCAGTCATAACACATCCCCTATTCTCGAACCAAGAAATTGAAACAATCTGCTACTCAATTTAAAACGATTGCCACAAGAAAAGCCGATATTTCTATCACCATAACTATCAAGAAAATTGATTTTCTTTTGTAATAATTCAAAGTTTTTTGCATTTCAAATCATCATCTTAAAGCTCGCTTTACCATCTTTCTAATCATACACAGGATTGAACCCCTTCTATTAATGGCACTAGATTATCAACCCATTTACATTTACAAGCTCCAAGTACCGATAAAAATAAGCAAAAATAGGAGCCCAAACAAATGAAATTGATGATTAGAAGTATATTTGAATCTTAGCGGAAACTTGTTGCAACCAATAAATATTTTGTTTGGGTTTGATTTTGTCCACGATGTCTTCATCGAGCACCTAACTTTCCAATGTCATCTTGTTGCGATAAACGTTGTGTGCATCCCTATAGTTCACATCCATTTTCAAGCAAAGTGAATGGAAGATTGAAACCCAATTTCACTCCCAAATTGACAAACTCAACAAGAAAGTTGAATTGGGTATACGTGACTGAATAAGAGAATGGTAATATTTTTGGATGAAGATGTGATTTTCAATTGAACGCTAAAATGTCAAGAAGTGTAATTTGTTACATGTGACTTCTATTTAACGATGGGTTTTGCCCTATAGGATTGACGGCTTACCATGTCGGATTGGCTGTTAAATGGACTAACAGAATTTGGAGGAGGGATTAAATTGGAATTTGTTTGTAACTGAAGTGACTAGATTGGAACGTTTAAAACTTTAGTGACCAAGTTGAAATTTTGCTTAAACTTCAGTGACCATTGGTATATTTTACTCTATTTATATAAGCCTCCGTTTGTCTATCATTCTTCAAAAATCTTTTTTTTTTTTTTTTTTAGTGTCCAAACAAAAATGAAGCCATGTTTGACAACTATTAAAACAAAATATTTTTTCTCAAACTTATTTTCGACCATACATACTTACAATAAAATATTTTGCACATTAACCCAAAAAAAAATTTATTTTTTAACCACACATTAAAAAAAAAAATCAATATTTCAAAATTTATTTTTCCCCAAAAAAATTTCATTTTAATGGACATCAAATAGGAGCTAAATTTAACATAGTTGGGTAATCTAACATGCATATGTTGAGTTGGAAAATTGATTTAACCCTCTAGGTGAATTAAACTTGATGGAATTTGAGAGCCGACTCAACTTCAAACGTTGCTTGCTCAATATTTAGGTAAACTCCAAAACTTCAAAATTTTGAATTCCAAATAATTTTACCGACTCCATGTCAAATTTTTACAAAAGTATTTCAATAATTAATAAAAAACATTAATGGAAAATTCCGTTGGAATAAAATAATATATTTATCGATAATATTCAAATAGGTAATATATGAACTTAACCTGACAATTAATAAAAACTTAAAGAAATATAGAATAATTAATTTTCGTTAGTGGTATCGACAACTGCCACCAGTGATAAAACCACTATCGATGGTGATTGACATTGTCAACGATATTGCCATTGATATTATAGACGAGGTAAATTTGAAATCATCGATGATATAGCTGTCAGTGATTTTATTCGAATTAACGACTTATCCATCGATATTTTAAGGGTGTTTGGCATCCATTAATTTTTTTATATATATTTTTCACTTTCTTAATTATAACCACACATTCTTCAATAAAATAATATTACATATAAATTTAAAACTTTTTTATTATTTTTCAACCACACATTCTTCTATCAATCACTATTCCAAAATTTATAATTTCCCAAAAATGGGTGCCAAACACAATATTTAACAAAGGAAAAATAAAAAGATAATTTGAACTTAATTGTAATAACTTAAAGAAAAATATAAAAAATTTAAAGAAATAATAAAAACCATCGGTTATATCTATGTCTTCTACGAGTGACCAAAGCATTATCGGTGGTTGTCAACATCGCTACTGACATTGTGGTTGGTAATTATTAATGGATGTGCATCGGTTATCACCTATTGTTAAATCTCCTTCAAATCATTAATAAATTGATATCCATCAAAATCTCCGACACTACTATCGTTGGCAACCATTGACAAAATTTTCATTAGTGATCATTTGTTTCATTAATTATTATTATTTTTTTTTTCCGAAGAGGTTCCCTTTATAATTTTATCTAACATCCTTATATTATCTGAGCTAACTCTATGCAATCTTCATTTTATTTGATTAGTCATGGCTTAGGTTTTAGCATATGAAGTTATTAACGAGGATCTGGCCTAATAATGCACTACTAAATTTGTATATTTATTATAAAATTAAGAGAAAAGAGAGAACGAGAGAATTGAAAATGTGTAAACGTTCTTTATTAGCTTAGTGAAAATCAAAGTCTCATATTTATAGTATATAATTAGGGTTGTAGGGCTACAATTGTTATTCACAAATAAAATTTAATTTACAACAATTCTCCTTAAATGACTAATTACACAACATCTTCCAAGTTAGAGACCTCCTTAAATAATAATCGAGTATGGTATCCATACATAAAAAGTGATATGGCACATGGATTGCTTAAGCGACTGTACTCTAATTGAATATTCTATTTTCTTAAAGCCACTAATTTTTTCCCGGTTAATGTTAATTACAACAATTTAATCAAGCATGATACACAATCAATGACAAGCCAAAAAAATTAAAATCAATACAATTATAAGTAATTGCACTTATTTATTCTTCTAGATTAATTTTACTTTGGCTGCGTTTCTCCAAGAACCACAATACTTGTTTGTGATATTAGTATTCGTGAAATTGGATTTCCTTTGAAATATTAATATGTATAAAGTTGAACTTCAGTAAAACAAAATTATTTTAAAATATAGATACGTAATAATTTATGGTTCTTCGAAAGCAATAAATAACTTAAATCTTGTAAAGTATTAATTCGGTAAAATTATGATTTTTGAGAGAAATATAACAATGTACTTGACATACGTAAACTTGTACGTCTTCAAGAGCTACAAAACTTTATTTTAGAAGCAATGTAGCATTATTCTTGTGGGATATTGATATGTATAAATTTGTGATTATTCAAGATTAATAAAATAATATTCTTCTAAAATATTGATATACATAACATTGTGGTTTCTTTCGAAATAGAGCTGGATATTTTTCAAGATTATAGTTATAATATTATATAAAACCGTACTCCTTCCAGATCAATAACACATATTCTTTTGGATTATTGATTATGAATTAATACATCTTTATTAGTAATAATACAATATTCTTCAGGAACATTTTTTTTAGATATAAAATGATGTAACAAAATTGAATAACATATATCGGCTTGTTGTTAAGTAAATAAAATTAAGAGAATACTCACAATTTCTTTTAAACAAGGAAGAATATTTTATTGCTAACGCAATTGGCTAGAATTTCATATTTATCTTTGAACATAAAGTGGAATCACTTTTGCAAATTGTTTTGGTGGTACTTCATACCGATAACATGTTATAAAACTAAGAAAAAATAGAGAATATATAAGAGGATTGGAATGAGCCAAAAACTCTTATGTATTCAATTAAAAATCAAAGTCTCATATTTGCAGTATATAATTAAGGTTATAGGGATACGTCAAAACTCTTATGTATTTATTAAAAATTAAAGTCTCATATTTGCAGTATATAATTAGGGTTATAGGGATATAATTGACATTCACAAATAGTGTTTCATTTGTAGCAATATTTAATTTTGTTTGTTTGTAACAAAATAAAAATAAATAAATAAATAAAAGAGTAAAAAGAGAGCCAGACTGGCCGATTGGGTTCTATGTGGCCTCTGCATCAAGAGATATTGGGCCTGCTCTGTGTGCATCACGGACATCCCTAAGTGGGCCCAACACGGCAGTCCAATTCAATTCATCGTCACGTTTCCGTACCTGGATTATACCCTTCAACACTCCCTCTACACTTTTCCTCTTCTTCTCGGAAATTGAATTATTTCATTATTTGCGGTGTGAGCCTCATAATCGAGTCGAATTGAATCAAAATCAAATCAATAGTCTCGTATCTCTTTGGATTCGAAATTGTATTTTCAACTTTATAAATACTAGATTTCGTTCCCAAATTCCACTATTTCCTTCCTCCTGCAAATCCCCGCACAAAAAATTGAGGCCATTTATAATTTATTATCCCAGACCGCCCAGAGGTACAGTATTTTAGCACAAGATTCAACTTTTTTTCATGGTACAATCTTTTCGATGAGTTGTATGTGTTTGGGGTTTTAGGGTTTTTTTTTATTTTGGGTTTGGTTTTGGATTTTCTTCAAGAAATTAGTTTAATTTTTTTCTGGATTTTGTTTAGTTTGTTTAAATCTATTTTTTACTTTCAACGTGAATGTTGTACTCTGTGTCTGTATGTGTATTGTGGTTATATTGGGTTCTAAATAGTTGGGAATTAAAATTTTGGATTCCCATTTTGTAGACATTTTAAATAATTTGCAGTAACTTGTAGGGGGGCTATTATATTAAGTTATATATTTGGAATTATATTTCAGTCTTTGCTGTTTAATGTATGCTACTCTTTCGCTCTTTCTTTTGAGACCGTGTAATGGTTTTTAGTCAATTATATTCTTGCCAATATTATGCACCAAGAGGAGTGGATATTATGCAAAGACTTGGGATTGATAGCTATTTGGAAAAAAGAATATATCTTTTTTTTCCCTCTTACGAGATATTTGTGGAACTCCTTTTTCTCGAAAGGTTTCCTCCATTTTGATTTTCACCTAAACTTGGCCCCCAATTCGTGATTTGAACGTTAACCTCAGAAGTCTGCAGTGTTGATGATGAATATTAAGTGCATGTTTGGTATGCATTGCTCGATAGAATAGACAGAATAATAAACAATATGTTAGCTTATTTTTCTTCACAAATACTGTCCAGTGCTATCAAGTCCTCCCAGACAAACATGCTGTAAGAGTTTAGATTCATAAACACCAAGTTTATTGGTAACTATGGAGTCCAGTAATTCTGATTGTGGCATGCTTCACGATTTGAGATTGTGATATGTACATTCTCTTTTTGTTTGATGAGAATCAATCGTGTACCTTGTGTTTGTTTTGTTGAACAGCGACTTAAACCATGGTTGCGAAGAAAGTTATAGCTATTTGTCAGTCGGGCGGTGAATTTGAGACAGATACAGACGGTGTACTTTCTTACAAAGGTGGTGATGCTCATGCTATGGAAATTGATGGTCAAATGAAGTTTAAAGATTTCAAGTTGGAGGTAGCGGAGATGTTCAACTGTAATCTCAGTACTATGTCCATCAAATATTTTCTTCCGGCAAACAAGAAGACACCTATCTCCATCGCTAATGACAAAGACCTCAAGCGCATGATTAAATTTTATGGTAACTCTGACACTGCAGAGATATACATTATGAATGAAGAAATTGTTGCTCCTGATGTCTCCAACATGCCTGGTAGTAGGTAGTTCTCTTGCTATGTAGTAGTAAAAATTGTTTTCTTCTGTGGATGATGCATTTAGGGACATTTTAACTTGCAGGTCAAGTAGGACAACTTTGTCAGAGGCCCCTCCTGCTGATGCTTCCCCAGATATGATTGTAGATGATATAAATGAGCCTGAACTACCACTTGATCCGACTTTTGATGTGGTTGTGGATACTAGCCATGTTGAGGCTCATTTTGATGTACCAACTGAAAGACCTGTTCGTACTAGAATGCCTGTACCAATTTCTTTTGTTAGTTATGATGAAAAAGATGCTAAAGCTGCTGAGCAGTGGCTGAACATTATTACTGGTGTGGGACAAAGGTTCAATAGTGTAAATGAGTTTCGCGAGGCACTGCGTAAATATGCCCTGGCGCATCAGTTCACTTTCAAGTACAAGAAAAATGATAGTCACCGCGTATCTGTAAAATGTAAGGCAGATGGTTGTCCATGGAGAATTTATGCGTCAAGGTTGGTGACAACCCAGCTGATTTGTATTAAGAAAATGAATCCAACACATACTTGCGAAGGGTCTGCACTGACAACTGGCATTCAGGCAACAAGAAGTTGGGTTGCTAGCATTGTGAAGGAGAAGTTGAAAGTTTTTCCAAACTATAAGCCCAAAGACATTGTTAAAGACATCAAAGATGAATATGGGATACAGTTAAATTATTTTCAGGCATGGCGTGGAAAAGAAATTGCCAAGGAGCAGCTCCAGGGTTCTTACAAAGAGGCATATAGTAAATTACCACTTTTTTGTGAGAAAATAATGGAAACAAATCCCGGAAGTTTAGCGACTTTCACCACTAAAGAAGACTCAAGCTTCCATCGCCTCTTTGTGTCTTTCCATGCTTCGCTCTATGGCTTCGAGCAAGGCTGCCGTCCTTTGCTTTTTCTAGATGGTATATTTTTGAAGTCCAAGTACCAGGGCACACTTTTGGTAGCAACAGCTGCAGATGGGAATGATGGGGTTTTTCCTGTTGCTTTCGCTGTTGTAGATACTGAATCTGATGAAAACTGGCATTGGTTCTTACTACAACTCAAAACTGCTTTGTCAGTGTGTCGTGGGATAACTTTTGTGGCAGATAGAGAGAAGGGGCTAAAAGAATCAATTGCTGAAATTTTTCAGAATGATGATGTTTACCATAGCTTCTGTCTGACCCATCTCTCTGAGCAATTTATGAGAGATTTGAAGGGTCAGTTTTCTCACGAAGTGAAGCGTCTCTTGGTTGAAGATTTGTATGGTGCTGCTCATGCCCTTACGCCTGAAGGCTTCCAAAGGTGTGTGGAAAGCATCAAAAATATTTCGATAGAAGCATACAATTGGACCATGCAAAGTGAGCCTGTTTATTGGGCAAATGCATTCTTCCGTGGTGCGAGATATAACCACATGACATCAAACTTTGGAGAACTTATCCAGAGTTGGTTATCAGATGCACATGAATTGCCAATAATCCAGATGGTTGATGCCATCCGAGGTAAGATTATGGAATTGATTTATACCAGGCAGGCAGAATCTAACCACTGGCAGACAAGATTAACTCCATCAATGGAGGAAAAACTCGAAAAAGAAAACATTAAAGTCAGAACCCTTCAGGTATTAATATCAGCTGGTAACAGATTTGAGGTTCGTGGGGATACCATTGAAACTGTTGACGTGGATAACTGTTTTTGTAGTTGCAAGGATTGGCAGCTTACTGGATTGCCCTGCTGCCATGCAATTGCTGTCATTAGTTGTCTTAACCGTGATCCATATGATTATTGTTCTAGATACTTCACAACTAATAATTATAGAGTAACATATTCACAGTCAATACATCCTGTTTCAAATATAGATGGGCCCTGGCCGAAGGGCACTTCTCAGTTGGCAGTGGCTGTAACCCCTCCTCCAACTCGTCGTCCACCAGGCCGGCCTACAACTAAGAAAATTGGCTCACAGGATGCAGCGAAACGTCAACTTCAATGTAGTAGATGCAAGGGTAGTGGGCACAACAAATCAAGCTGTAAAGAGTTTTTGCTGGAATGATTAACTATGTGAGTATACTCTATGACGTTTTTGGCAGCATTGTTTACATTTATTAATTTAACATCCTTTTGACATACCAGATGACTTCCATTCATTAGCACACTAACTGTATTGACCAGATTATAAAAAGAAAGAAAAAAAATCTGTGCATCTATACTTCCATTACTGTTTTTTTATACTGTTAAACACATTCATGATCTATGTAGATCTTCCGTCATTGCTTTCTTGGAAACATCCTGCTCCTATGCTAATGTAGATATTTCGGCTAGTATTAGTCTGTCTGATAGAATTACAATTGGCATGTTGATTAGTCTGCCTATCATTTCAATATGTTACATGCTTATATGCTTATCTAGATTACATTTTTTAGTAAACCATTGCTATTTGCCCTATTATCCAACAATATTAGTGATGAGTTTTATGTTTTTCCAAATAATATTTGTCTGTACTGTGTAACCTGCCATATTTTTATTTACGTTCACTGTCAAGTGGGTCAGAATGAGGCTTTCTCCCTATCCTATGAAGCACAAGCACTCCTAGACACTCTCAAGACATGTCTGACAAGCCACATGTCATGACCTACTCTTTAAATTTTTGACACCTAAGGGATATCTTAGGGACACCTGTTGGTCAAGTATCAGACATGCCATGTGTCGACCTATATTAATTAAAAAGTATAAAAATGAAAAAATAATATATCATGTTCGACTTTTTTTTGAAAATTTATGTCAGTGTGTCCATGTATGTGCTTTTTAGACCAATGAGTTTATGCTCATTTTCCCGTTTTAGCAAACAGAGGAGTATCTCAGTGCAACGTAGTTCCTTCGACTGCCAGAAGCTTTTCTTGATTTTTTATTTATCCTCTACATCTGTCATTTCGTCATAAGTCGATGGGCTATCATAATGCATATACTCGTCTATGCGAAACTTTTCGCTCAAAGGGTGAGAAAAGAGAGTAGATCTTTATTTCTGAGTAAATAAATAAAGGGACCATACATCATATTCCTTGTTCCCATGTAATTAAAAAACCTAATTAAAATCTGTCTCGGAGTGAGGCGTGCAAAAAATGTCTTTGAAGTAGGTAAAAACCACATCAAGGCTTTGAACATAAGGCAGATTATTGAAGCGTATGGTACAATGAAGCACCTACACGCTTTCGTCACTTGTCAAATACATCTTGTATTGTGTCCGCTGTTTCCTGATTTTTTGCCACCTAACACATCGGGGATAGGGCTCTAACAACCCGTGATTACATGTAGATAATTGGGAAAAGAAGATAAACTTACCTAGTTTATTATCATCTTCATTTTTTTGATAGCTAAATCGCAAGCCTCTGATATCACGGTTGTCCGTGAGCATTGGTGGTGTTCAGCTCTTTTGATTTTATCAATTCGAACGGCGATAAGGGCGAAAGAAACCCAAGTCCAAGAATCAAATCGAGTTTCTTATTTCTAATCTAAATTAACGTTCTTTTCTTCTCTTATTAAATATGTGCTTAATTAGGGAAAACCTTAGTTGACTTGCCTTTATTAAGAAGCCAAGCAACATATTAAGTAGAGTGGTGACTTTTCTATTTTAAGAAGACAGACACACTTCATTAAATATCAATCAACTGGGATGGAAAAAATGATTTAGCCTTTTTTCTTGAAAGATTGTAACTTTCCTTTATACCAAATAAAAGATTAGGCCCCTGTTTGTGGGGATTGAAATCAGATTTTTAGTAGATTTTGATAAAAGTTGATAAAATGTGTGGTTGAAAAGTTGTGGGTCCCATGAAATGTGATTAAAATTAATTGGCTTTGATTTAGATTAAAATATAGATTTTAATTCCTAGCAAACATGGGCTGAAAATTACGTTAAAAGTTGGGCACCTAACTTATAGAATATTAATTTATTAGTTGCTTAAACTTTATAAATAGAAAAATGTTATAAAAATTAAAAAATAATTAATATTATTTGGTACTTTTTCAAAATATAGCATGACGGCACGTTGATGCTTCATAGGCGTTCACCTCATTTGTGTAAGGCACACTCAAAGCACGGCCTCAAGGCTTGTGGCCCTCAAAACATTATATTCTTATTGACCTCAAAACATAATATTCTTATTGACCAAATTTTGAGAATAGTCCATGTACTAAAAAATTAAGAAATTATGCCCCTTGTTTGAGCCCTTATTTTTCGGGAAAAAAATGCATTCTTGAATAGCGTTGACCCCCATTTCAACCACACACAGTCTTCAATAAAATAATATTACACTCAAATTTAATATTTTTTCTTATTTTTTGACAACATATTTCCCATGAATGCACTATTCAATTTTTTTTATTTTTATTTTTTTGACAAAAATGGGGCTCAAACAAGCCCTATGTTTCTCAAAGATTCGCTTCGAGAATAAACTACATCCTCATTAACCAATAATAGTTTCTTTATAGATTTTTGTTTTGTTGTTTACACTTTTTAAATTGTTATATTATATTTATGAATTTTGAAGATTGTTTATGATGTATTATAAACTTATTTTTCATTTTAATAAATTTGTTACCTTTTTTGGTTTTACTGTAATGCTTCTGCCCAATAACGCCTCACCTTAAGAAGGAAAAATGCCTCATTACCCAAATATGCCTTTTTGAACATTGCTTATTTACCCCGACAAAATAGAGCATGTTTGGTTGTGCTTGGAAGTTACTTTTTGGAGAGCATTTACTTTCTAGAAACACTAATTTCGTTAGTAAAAAATTTAACTTTGAAAAACATGTTTGGAAAAACAAGTAACCCAAAAGTAAACTTACTTTTAGGGACAGCCAGCCTTGCTCTTAGTTGCAGCTTTGAGGCTAGCTCCAGGTCATAAGTCCATCTATGATACCATCTCCTTGCCTTGGGCTGAATTGACTTCGCCCTTGGGAGGGGGTGAGAAGGCTTCTCCTTCATGTTCACATTGGTGAAAAACTACGTGGTTGCATCCGCAAAGAAAAAGGAATTAGTCCTTTTTTTTTTTCTTTTTTTTTGGCTTCATCTCAAACTTCAAATCTCAAATTGCACAGAGAAAGTCTCCAGCTAGAGCATGTGATGCTTAACTTATATCTAATTATGACCTTTTGATAGCTCGAGACGTTGAACATCTTTGCTGGCTTAGTTTTTTCGCATTTTTTATTTTTTATTTTTTACGATAAAAGATCAAGACTTCTTAGCGTAGAGTGTAGACCTTCATACCCTACATGATTAATATATTACTGTAGCCTGGCCATATTTACTACATAGCTGCAGTCATTTTTTTCCAATATCTATGCCTAAGTAGGAAATTCGAAAAAAAAAAATGTGAATAATCACATGAAGGGATAATTGAGAATGGCCTTGAAATAAATTTAACATGGATAAAATTATATTGAGATCTTAGACCAAAATGGCTTGATATAACGTCGGTCTTCTTCAATGCTCCACCCAGCTCGGAGCATGTTTGCATTTTGACAGCAATCTTGGGATGGGGGTCTAGTTTGTCACAGGTTTTGATGTTTGCCATTAGATTATATAAAGACATTGTTTTACATTCACTTCAATCTAACAATGCATACATAAGGGCTAGCTGGATTTTGATAAGCTTTTATTATATTTTTATTTAATGGTATGCTGCTGTTTAACAATTTAATCTGCTTCCTCTTTTGTCCTCAGGATTGCTTGAATGGTGAATCAACATTGTTCGACCGGCCATAATTTCTGATGTGTTCAATTGAAGTCTCACCCTTGTTTATCATTCCTTTTATCACTTATCTGACTTCAGGTTCTTCATGGTTAAAATGATGTTGATACTGGAAGAAGTCGTCAAATGGATGACAGAATGCTATTTGGCAACAGCATCTTTTCAGACATGTTCTTTAGTTCTTAGAAAGCTGATGGTATGTACATACTAACAAACCTCTGTTACTACTTTCTTGCTTGTATGATGTAGAATTTGCAAAATGTGCATGTCATCTATTTGTTGGTTGCTAATTCTGCCTTCAGCTTTTGGATTATTCCGCACTAGGACGCATGTGATCTTTTAGGTTGTACTAAAGAAGAAAACGAAGCTAAAATTTTGTCCAATACTCTGTACCAAAACTGCCCGCCTCCATTATCATGTATTTCTTCTTGTATCCTATGTCATTAAGCGTTCTCGATTTTCCAAATGTGAGGTAGTGTTGACTTATTTGCTGGTTGCTCTCTTGACTTGAGCTAAATAATAATTTGCTTGGATTGGTAATTGAGAGCTGGCTCTTGGTCACTTTTGGTCAATTGACACGATGCCCTTGAGGGGGAGGAAAGCAAAATTGAGAACTTTAGGTGCAAAATGGCATTTCTAATTTTGACCAAATTGGCGGTCGAACCGACAGGTGGTAAAAAATCGACTCAAGTCGGTTTGGACGGTTTTGCAGTTAATTGTTGGAGGTGCAAAATTGCATTCGATTTCGAAGTTTTTTTTATCTATATGAAAATAAAGAGAGAAGATTACTAAGTTCACGAATTGAGGGCGAATTCAGGAAGTATTTTCTTAAAACTAAAATTTAAAGTGTTTTTTAGAGGGCAAAAGCGCTTTCCATTATATTATGAAATATTTCGATAAAGCCGAAAACAACTTTATAAAGCCTTTTTTAAGAGACTCAAATTAGAAACTTTTTCTGAGCTTTAAATTCAATTTTATAAAGAGTTCAAATATATATTTAATGAAACTTTTAAGTTTTCAAATATATAAGCGTGGTTGGATTAAATCCTTTAATATTTCAATAAAATATTACATTAATTTGTGTAATTAAAAAATTCTTTTTTGAACAGTTTATGATGACTTAATATCTATTGCAAATTAAATGCATAATTTAAACAAATAAATATTGAATAATATCGTAAATTATATAAGTTATCAGATATATTGGAAACAATTGATGCTTATTCTAAGAAATCAATGTGACTAAATCGAGAAGTAATTTATTGGAAAGTATTTTTATGATTATGCTATTAAACAATTAACTTGCTAATGATGATGGCATTATTCGGATGTACAACGCATCGTCTCTTTGAAAGGTAAAAAAAAATTAACACAAAAAAACTCTACTCGTTACTATCTTACCAAATGGACCCCAAGTACCAAATAGATCTATTTAACTGGTGTATAAAGATATTTAGTAATTTTTTTTTAATTTAGAAAATTCTTTTTTGACAAAAATCAAAGAATGCCGTTTTTTTGTATTTCGACTATTAGTTATTAACGGTTGTCACTCGTCAAAATTATTTTTATGGAAATTACATATTAACAGGTATTTAAGTTTTCCAATTAAAAATCGGATGTGAAGTTTATTTAACAAAAAATCAGGTATTAATTAAATTATTTATAATATTATAAAATTGATCCACCGCGTTCGAATCTTCTCTCTCCGTCTCAATCTCGAGGTGGCGTTCATAAAAACCATTGCGCAACTGCAATAATGGAAAAAATCTTCGCTAAGCACCTGAATCGAAGCCTTAGACAGGGTCGCTGCTCGGCGGCTTAGGTTCATTAATGGATGACATCGTTGGCTTGGTTGGTATGTCGCGCTTTAGTGCACGATGGTACTGGTTCCGGATCTGCTGTTTATCTGCCTTCGCCATTGCTCGGTGTGATGATGGTGCTTGGTGGCTTGCGGTGGTGTCGCGATGGTGATTTTTGTAGGATTTGTTGGTTTTTGGAATAGTGGTGGTTTTTCATGTTTTGGTGGTTTATGTTGGCAGTGTCAATATTGTTAGTGGTGGTTGTGGTGTGTGATGGCGGAAGCGGTGGGGTGGGGTGAATGGTGTATGTAACCACCATTTATGTATTTGTGATCAACTATTTGGTTAATTTGTGACTAGTCATTTAATTATGATTAAAAATTCTATAATTTGTGATTAAAAGGTAATTTGTGACCAACTAATTTCAAAAATCTGTAACCGACGAATAAATTGTGATCTATAAATTTTTTTATTTGTAATTGTGAAATAACTTGTAATCAATAATTTTGATAATAGTAAGTGATAGATAAATAAATTGTAACAATTAATTGTATAATTGTGACCTTAATATATTTAATTATTTATTTATCACCTACGTTTTTAGTTTTGAAACTTTAAACATGAAAATTGAGTTGACCATAACTAATGCCCGAGTTGCGAATTTTTCCCATTATTTTTTTCGTTACTTTTTTGTTTTGAAAGTTTTTTTTTTTCCCTTCCAATGATTATAACTCAATTTCCATTGACTATATTTTTATTGATTAAAATTTAAAATCACTCTTTTGTCCCATTTCCAAAGAAAATATCTAAGTGGGACCAAACAATCAAGTCCTGCAAACTCAGCATTAGGTACCTAAGAACACAGTTTGTGCTTTTAATTTTAATTTTAATACGACAATTTGGAGCCACTAAACCAGTACCAGTGTAAAAAACCAGTACCATATGCAAGATGATGGTTCCAACCTCGTGAATTTACACCAAACACAACTTAAAAAAATAAATAAATAAATAAAACGCCAAGAGTTAATATCATTCTTATACTGCACTGCTCATAATGTAGCCATACAATTAATCCCTGCTTCATTCTAATACTTAAGGCATAAAATAGGACTTTGCTGACCATCTAGTATGCACATTTTTTACAAATAAGAGCAAAACCTGCTTGAACTTCAATGCTCACTCAGCTTGACCTCTTATCATTTATTCATAGTGTAAAATACTAATAATATATGAAAAACACAATAATTTTATCGCTTCGATAATATTACCAATATCACCATTGACATTGAAGCAACGATTTTGAAACTTGGGGTCTCCCAGAAGTTCTTCCTTTTGGTAATCGTGGGTTGTTTTGCCGCCAGTTGATCTTTGAGCTCTTTCAAAGCTTTGTCCCTACGCTCTCCCATCTGTGGAACAAATATGAATAATAATTAAAAATAGTTAATTATTAATATGATCATCAAGCAAGATTAATGTGAGTAACAACACAAATGTGTCGGATGAGAACCATAATTACTATGCAAAAATGTTTTCTCAATCAATATGTTTCAATGTGTTTAGTGATTGTGCAGACAATCCATCCACCTTTGTCGACAAGAAGCTCAAAATTTGGTTTTCTTTAAACGAGTGTTGATTGTCTTTGTGGGTGGGGTGGATGGCCTTAAACTTTTGCAGAATGTATCAGCTGGACTTTAGTGATGGTAAGTGGATTAGACAGTATTAAATAAGAAAAAGAAGTTAAAATGTTATCTATTGTACTCTCCAATTCTGAGTACCAATCATGCACAAAAGAATTCAAATTGAAAGTGTAGGTTCTCTGACTAATTGAATCTGGCATTATGTTCCTCAATCAAAGCAATAGCACATCAAGAAACATAGGTGAACCAAACAAGAAGATAATAATGGAATGAACAGTAGCCACTATTGTGTCTTGCAGTAATGCAAATTCTAAAACAAACATAAGATTTAAGTAAACTAATAAGGTTGCATCAAGAAACCTGTACAGTGCTAGTAACATAAGAGAGAGAGAATTACTCTTTGGAGCTTGCGAGTTTGAGCACGAGCTTCTTGTAGACAAAACTCTAATTTCAGTAATTTCTTTTTCAACTCCTGGTCTGCTCTACGATGCTTCTCTAACTGTCAAACAACACAAATCTTTACATACAAAAAAATATAGCAGGTAATCAAAGAGCAAATTTTAGAGTTGCTACTATAAAGGACTGATTTGAGATGATCAAACCTGAGATTCCAACTCCTTAGTTTTAAGCTTCCAATGAGCAGACATTATCCTTATTTCATCTCTCAGCTTAGCGATTTCTTCATCCTTTACAGTCAAAAGTTTATTCATCTTTTCAATATTCTTAGGGGAAACTTCATCTAATATTTTCCTAAGCTCACAATCTTTATTCGCTCCAGCCTTGGCTAATGCTTGCATAATCTCGTGCTCTATTCTCATGACTTCATCTTTCAGTTGCATTTGAGAAAGATCCCTAGCTTGAAGGTTCTTCTGAAGAATATCTATTTTTTCTCCCAGTTTATTAATACGAACCTCGTGCTCCTTTAAAGAGAAATTCTTCTCTTCTAATTCTTTCAAAAGCGCCAGACACTGTAATTCTGCAGATTGAGCGGACTGTGCACTTGCATCTGCTGTAGCTTTAGTCGCCAAAAGCTGTGAACTCAGATCATCCAGATCCTTGTCATACTGCAGTTTATCATAAATAAAATCAACCATGATAAAGTTGCAACTAAGTGGAAGAGACTATATGCAAAACCAGACAGAAGATAGGTGAATGTAAGAGATCCACAGAATGTATAAACAAATCAATTCAATATTGTGCCTGTGAAATGAAGCAGCATTTTTCCATAGTAATGGCCAAAATACAATAAAAATAAGTCAAAAGTAAAAAAAATGTAAACAAAAATGTTTATACATCATTTGAAAAGTCCAATTCCACTTTGTATTAGAGTTCTATATAAACATAATGGAAGTGACAAAATCGACATAGACCTTAAGTGGCTTCAATCTTAACCACGAACTTTTATGTCTGCAGCTGGGAATTGTTAATGCTAAGGCAATTCATTCTACCCAAGTACCTTACCAACTTTGAAGCATAAAGCATTATCTCAAATGATACATCGTCTGCTTCAAGGTTTATTCCAGGTAGAAAATCTGGAAACCACTCTAGCATAATTATTCTCAAAACTTAATCAAGGTTCCGCATAGCAGTTCAATAAGATTTTTTTTGTATCACGTCATGGAGTTACTATAGAATAGTGATGTTAATACTGTGGTTTATACTGTAAATCATTCAGCAGTACCATATATAATCTAAACAATCAAGAATATATACGTTAGATGAAACTTATTTTCCCTAGCAAATTGATTGCTGTAAATTAGAAATCCAAGGTGTTAACAAAAAGGCTCACATTTTTGCTTACCTGTCACTAATATCCACATTGCTGACTACTCCAATCCCAAATTTCCATTTTTCCATTTTAAATGGTATTCTAGAAAATTTGAAATCTGCGTGTATATTATATAATATTTTAGAAGTGCAACAAATGAATTGAGTAAACTGAATATATAATAAAAAATGGATCTCCATAAAAACATTTTCAAATTTTCCAAAATCAGCTAGATAGTGTTGAAATTTTCGGAAGTTGAAAACCAGATACCACAGTGGAAATTAACAGATCCACGGACAATGTTTCAATCATTGACTCATTTGACATCTTAAGATGAAAGTTTAGGAAGAACCAACTTGAACGGGGGATTTAACTTTGAACTCAACCAATAGCTGAGCTACCAATAGTAAACCAAATTACCTACTAACAAAGCAGAATCAGGCACCTGAGATCTAAACAAAGTGAAAGTTGTTTCGGCCACCATAGAACTAATGACATGCAGTAATCCATATTGTGCTACGATATCTTATTACTTTTTCTCACATTTTTCAAATTGAAGTCTTGGATTTTACAAGGTCTGGAAATAAAATAATGTGAAATATCTGCTTAACTAGAAACAACATTACACAACTGTAGCTTTAAGCTTCGGTTTAAACATTATCATTACTAATACCTTATCATTTAAAGACTAACACATAAATATCAATGTGCTATTTTTTTAGAATTTCACAATAGATTTTTGGGATGTTGCATCTTTCTTCATTCATTAACTTTTAGATCTGATAAGGAATTCCCTATTACATCCTTAATCTTATGTGCATATCTTTTTCATAAAATAGTACTAGCTCCATCCCATAAAGATAACCTTGTTTCCATTTTTACATGGATTAAGAAAACGTAATTAAGGGTATATTAAGAAATTAAGAAATCAACTATACGCTTATCAAGGAAAGTAGCCTTCAATTTTAGATAAACGAAAAAGGAAAGCAAGTTCATCTGGGTGTAGCAGTTTAGAAAAATTTACAATGCGGTTTTATAAGTTTTTTTACAGGAAATTGAATGAAGCTTTTGTTTGGGAGAAATTATAAGTTAAAATTGTAAACTGATAGAAATGAGTGATAGATAAGTGAATAGTTATTGTAAGTCCTACAAAATGCGTTGTTAAAATTAAAGCTTGACTTTGACATTTAATTATAATATAAAACAAGGCATAAATTTATAAATTAAAATTATTATTAGCATCCCACAGTTACAACTAACAACTCAACTAGTTGATATGGCAATCAGTGGAAGAAGTAATCCATGAAACCAAGCCCTGTGCCAACCTCAGTCCTAGTCTTATCTTTCCTCATTTACAAGCCCAAATAACATGCACCTTATAATTTGTTTAGCCTCAAATGAGAAGAGAAATGCTGCACAATTTTTACATGTGCCTGGAAGCAACTTGTTAACCCATGATGAGTGGCACAAGACGATCATAACTTCAGCTGCTAGCACAGGGAATCAACTTGATGTAGGGACAGCTTTAAGAAGTCCCATAGAGCCTCCTTTGTTAAATTTTGTGGTGGGGTTTTACGCTAGTTGCATGGCCAATGAACTGAATATCAAGTACAAGTTCCCAAAAACAGTGAAGGATTTAGTGAGCTTTTGGGCTGTTTTGGGTGCCTGAGAATGTCACCCAAGAATAGAACTATAGGAGGAGGAAGGAAGAGGAGAGCTTCTTTAATACCCTTCCATGGGTTTAGCAAGTTCCAACTACACATTAACTTTTCATCACAATCAACTTGGTGATTCAATTGAGAAAATACATATTTATAGACTTTTAGATTTCCTAATATTGACGGGATACGTGATAAAATATTATGAAACAAAATAAACAAGCAACTGTATATTGACTAAGAATAACCTAGATTTCTTGTAATTCCTAATAAAGTTTGGACTATATAAAAAGGATTAATAGCAAAAAAACCCCATAGAAACGTTTTCATTTGCGATATACCCCCCTCGCAGAAAACCTCCCTATTTCAAACATTTTGAGCAAAAAACCCCTCTGCCGTCAAGATTCGTCAGATTTGCCGTTAAAAACAATAAAAAATGCCAAAATTAAAAAGGAATATTTGCAGTTTCAGTACCCCAATTTTTTATATTTTTACAAAGTAAATCCAAATTTTTTTTATATGCGCCATCTACGATCCCAAATCTTAAAAAAAAAAATTTATAATCGGTTCAATGGTTCAATCCCACCTCTAAACCAGTCCACCTTACAAATCTTCAATGTACCACATAATGAACTCAATGGTGCAATTCTTGTTACACCAACTCTTTCCAGGTTCAAAGCGTCATCGTTTTCGTTGAATGCAAGACTTCGTAGCGAGATTATCCACAAAGAATACAAAGAATGCTGCCCAATACAACCCTTTTTTCGTTTAACCCATCTCTGCAGCCGCTAGCTGTGGCGGCGCTTACCCAGATTGCCCAGTTTCACGGCACATTGTCCCAACAAAATAAAGACACCCACAAACGGAAGAATACAACTTTCGTAATTGGGTTCTCATCCGTGGTTTTCATTTTGCTTATTTCTTCGATTTGTTTGATTTTTACGGCAAAGAAACTCCGTCAAGCTCTCAATGACCATGAACACGATGGCCATGAGAAGATGATGGGTGAGAGAGATGGGTTTGGATGAAGGTCCATGCCAATTTCTTTAGCAAGTTTGGCTAATCTGTATGTGTATTTTACCAATTCTTGGGTGGGATTGAAAAGCATTAGTGGGATTTTAGTTGTTGATTTGGGGATATTACTGCGTGGTGGACTGAAACGTTGAGGCGGTTTTGAGAGGGAATTTGAGGTTTTTTACAAGGATTTTTTCGATCCATTTCACCGGAGGCCAAGGATCTACTGAGGAAGATTATTTGCCTAGATTTTTGGGGAACAAGATGAAGTGGGGTGGCGTGGGGGTGGAAAATAAGATTTTAAAGATTTGAGATCGTAGATGACGCAAATAAAAAAATTGGATTTAATTTGTAAAAATATAAAAAGCTGGGTACTGAAACTTCAATTATTCCTTTTTAATTTGGCATTTTTTATTGTTTTTAACGACAAATCTGACGGATCTTGACGGCAGGGGGTTTTCGCACAAAATGTTTGAAATATGGGGGTTTTTTGCGATTTTCAATAGGTAGAGAGGTATATCGCAAATGAAAACGCTTCTAGTGGGTTTTCTGCTACTAATCCTATTAAAAAACTAATACAAGTTGTATAGACTACGGTAAAGTGAAAAAAGGTGAAACTAGTTTTTTAAATAAAACAATAATTAATCATAAATAATAAATTTCATGAGAATTACTAACATGGAACAATGCATGTAGTTGAGCCTAAACTTGATCAATTCCTCCAAATCCTTTTTATGTAAAAAGCACCAATATGCGTACTTGTGTAGCAAATGTCTCAAGTCACATCAATAGTTAAATATCATGACTCCAAAGTTAAAATATAGTATTTATACAACTATTTATGGACCTTATTGTGAGTCCTATGGCAGGAAAACAAATAGTGGAAATAGGAATTACACTGCATTTTTTGTTTTGTGAGAAAGTTAAATTGGGAAAGTAAACATGCCACAATAAGAGCATGTTTGGGTGGGTTAAGAAAATAGATAAGCTTCTAAGGAAAAAAAGGTGAAGTTATTGAATAGAATTCATGTTTGGATAAGTCTTGCTAATAAGCACATTTAAGTTTGGGAATCTAGTTACCTTTAAGCTAAATCAATAGGAAGTATTACCGATGTTCCTTTATGTTGGGGAATCTAGTTACTTCTAAGGGTAAAAGTGGTCTTTTCCTTGGTCAAAGAGAAAGCAAAAAGTAAGCAGGAAAGCATAAGTGGGTATTCTTCCAAAAAATCAGCATATTTTTCGGAATTTGCTTTAAAAAATTGAGCTTATTTTTAAGCCCAAACTTGTTTGGTATATAAAGGTTCTTATAAGCCGGTTTGCCAGCTTATAAGCCCACCCAAAAATGCTAAAAGTAGTCTTCCCACTATCTGCATTTATTCTTCTATTGAACAATCCAGCAACGTTATAGTTTTCCCAAATTCTAATGCTATGAAAGATAATTGACTTGTTCATTTAACAACAATTTTATATGAAGTCTTCAATTTAATTGAAAAAATTCTTCTATAACCTTTAAGCTCGGAAGACTCGTAGAATCGTGCAGTCATTTTTCCCTAAATTTTGATAATGGTTCTCCAACACCAATAATAATAGTGTGAGGAAAATAAGGATGTCTAAAAAGACTAAGTATATACATTTGAATAGCACAACTGGAAGAAGACAATAATGAAGAAACAAATATTGCTTAACTAAGTGTCACATTTGACTGCATTAACACCCAGCAAGAAATGGTTCCATTAGTAAATGTCCAAAGATTCCCCTCTTGCTAGCTAAATGTTAAGCGCTAACCAGAAGGAGACAAATTCTTTGAACCATTCAATTCACACAACTATTTTAAAGTGAGACAATAATATATTACAACATTTTGATGAATATTCCTATTCCCCCCACTAAAAGAACATGAAAATCCGAAAATGACCCCCTTAAAAAGGGTGTAACAGAGGTATTTGATTATATTGGATTTATACAATAAATATTAAACCCATAAAACAAAATAAAGATTAGATCCAAACTTCATCAGGTCATACAATTGCATTAAACAAGCAAAAACAACGAAACTTATTCTTCATGGAACAGTTAGAAAAGGAAAAGATCACAGAATTAAAGATTTGACGAAATGATGTCTTGGCAGGCAGGATTATGAGATAGTACCATATCAGCAGCATATGTTGACTCCTGAAGCTGGACATTTCTCTCCTCTAAGCTTTTCTGCAATCTACTAATTTCATTTTCCATGATTTTCGCTTTGGTTTCAACTTCCTGTCATAAACAATAAACAAAAACAAAAACAAAAACAAAAAAAAAACAAATCAATTCTCGAAAAGATACAAAATTTCCGAAAACAATAAGGGGTTGTTCTCTTTGTGTTTCAGTTTTGTATTTTGAGTTTTGAATTCATTTTGTGTTTTGTGTTTTGAGTGTCCATTTTGAAATTTTTGAAAATGTGTTCTTTTTGTCATTTTGAAAAATTGTTTTGAAAACGCCCCAAAACGCATTTTGAAAATTTTGACTTGATTATCACTGAAAACACCCAAAATGACAAATATGTCGTTTTGGGTAATCTGTTTTCAAAAACACGTTTTCAAAAATGGGAAAAAGAACGCGTTTTCGCTGTTTTGGAAAATCGAAAACAGAAAACGGTTTGAAAATTGGAAAGAGAATAGACCCTAAGTGGCCCACACTCATCACTCGCCTTTGAAAGGCAAAACTACAGGTAGAAATCATTTGATCTCATCTCACTTCCCTAAAAACATTAATTATAATTCATGACTTTACAACTATTTGAAAATTCAATAAAAAGCACCCACAAATAGGCAAATTTGAATTTTGTCATACCTGTCTAGATAGGGTTTCGCGAGCAAAACACTGTTCTTGAGAAGCAAGGCGGCCGCGAACGTCCTTGAGCTCCGACGCCAACGACACCACGTTCCGCCTGAAGCTCTGCTTCTTCTCATTCAGATCCTTCAGCAACGGATCCACTTCCCTACGTACCACCGTAACCGTCGAGGATGCCAACGATGACGTCGGCTTCTCCTCCACTGACATCATCACCTCGATACAAATTCCAGAACTGCAGATGTTCGAATTTCTTTGATGCTCCCGGTTGCACTGAATCAGGACTAGAAGAGGAATTTAATTAAATTTAATTTGGTTACTCTCCCTTTGAAATGGATCAAAGCTAGACCCATACGTATCACACGCTGCATGTGACCCCTTGCGTAGGGCATTCAATACACTGACGAATAATTCAACTGAAAATAATTAATTAGGTTATTATCTATTTCACTAATAGCTCAAGTGACGATTTCAACTCAAATTCAAAATTTCAATTTGAACTTCGTGTGCAAATAACGACGAAAAATATTTTTCGTGTTTATACCACTTTCAACCTCAACACAGTTGACAGCTCTGAAACTTCACAGTTCAAACTGATTCAACCCACAGACTTATCGCTTTAAATACAGCACAAGAAACACTTCATATATACACACATCTCTGAACACGCAGATGCATATACATATACATATACATATAATAGAAAGAGAAAGAGAGGCAGGATTTTCAGAACAAAAACACGAAATACATCAAGCTTTCGCAAGAAATTCGATCGAAAACGGTTTTAAAATGGGAAAACGTGAGTAATTGAAGAGAGCATATGAACACTAGCGAAATGTAGAGAAAGAGTGATTGGAGGAGAGAGAGTGACAAGGCAGGAATAAATTCAAATCTGAATATTTTAATGTGAAGTACTTTATAATTTAATTTAATTTATAGTAACCTAGATATTTGTGTATGATTTATATTTGTTAAATCATCTGACGGTGGAAAATGGTGATTGAAAGAGCGGAGGGCTGAGATTCGGAGGTTTTAGTGCGAGATAACGCTATTTTGTGAAGGCGAAGTCTGAGGTTCGGATTTGAGTTTGAAAGTAGGCCCGGTAAACCGAGCCTCGGGTTAGACGAAAATGACAAGATTCGAACCTAGTACGGAATATCAAAATAAAAAAAATCAAACTATGGTTGAATTGACATCCACGTGGCTTTCAAGGAAAATGGGCTGCCAGAGGATTTGAATTGGGTTCATTTTGTTGAGGCCCATCTCCTCAGCCCAAAAGCTTTAACATTTTCATATCTTAAACGTCATCTTCCCTTCTTATCACTTCTGACTTCTGAGATCCAATAATGAAGAGTTGTTTGTTGTATTAAGTAGTGGGTTTTGAATGAACAATTTTTTTATATATATAAAAAAAAAAAAAAAGGAAAAAAGTGCTTTTGAAATATTTATCTCGTTCACCACTTAACCAACACCAACATCTTAAACATTGATTCACCAAAATCATTGAGTTGATTAAGTTTACGCGTGATCGCAGAGCATAATGGAGCCGAGGTGGCCTACCCATTCCACCTCGACGGGCAGTGGCAGAGGAAGGTGGGGACCATTGAGGTCCATGACCACCACAAAATTTGTGAAATTATTTTTTATATGATTATTTTTTGTACTGTATTTTTAATATTTAATATTTTTTTGCTTAAAAAATCATTACTTAAATTAGGCCCACACTGGCCGGAGTCATGACTCCGCCACTAATGGTGGAAATTTTAATCCCCATTTTTTCCATTTATTTTTAAAAATTTTAAATAAGATTTAAATTAAGAAGCATAACATAATTTAAAAATAAAAAACACGACAACAAAACATGAGCAAATCCTAAGAATGGAGTATCATCTACAGCATATGAAGAAAAATGCTATTATTGAAAAGGAACTTTACATGAAAATAAATGAGACGTTGGAGGCAAAATTACTTTTGTATTCAAGCCAAAAAAAAAAACAAATAGTTATGTAATATGTGTATTTTATACACTTATTTGGACCTAAAAATATAGATATTTAATAGTTATTTTGAACAACATAACCTAATTTATTGTATATTACGTTTATTAGGTAAAACTCGATGAAAGTGATGGAATTAAAAGACAAAAGCAAACGTTTGTGAAAATTGACTCAATTTGAATCGCCTCATCAGATATCGAAAAAGAAAATTGTGATAAAAATACCAAAGAAAGTGCAGTTTAGATTTTTACTCGAAAGGTAGCACCAATTTGTTCACTATAGAGTCACGGCACCGCAGCGCCACTCCCACGGTGCGGAGGTGACATCTAGATGTATTTAGAGCTTGTTTTGGCCCGTTTTGAAACCCTATATTTGACACAAACATGGGGAAGAGTATAAATACAAGTTATTGGCACCTCTGAGGGGGTTTCACACAATTTAGGAAAGAGAACACATAATCATCAAGATCAAAGAGCAAAAGTTAGAGTTTGAAGACTTTTGAAGTTGAAGAAAATTCTTGGTGTAAGATTTAATTCTTTCCATGATTAAGATTTCAAAACCGGTTATGAACATAATACTTTTTGTTTTTTTATTATTATGAGTAGCTAAATTCATAATTAGGACGAACAGTGTAATCTATATGCGCCAATTTATTACTTTTATTCAAAAATCTAATTTTTTAAATGCATGTGTTGATTTTATTGAAGAATTGAATGCTTTGAATTTTTTTGGTCAATGATTTTTTGAATCTATTACGAATCGAGAGGTGAGTTTTAAATTTAGACCACATGGTAAAATTCAGCGATTTAGTATAACGTGTAGAAATATCTTTACTAATTATTGCGGTTACTCAATGAATTCTTAGAACTAATACTTCGTAACTAAAATTGATTCATATAGAGATATGGAATTAAATTAGTTAAATAGACTCAATGAGAACTCGGAATGAGTAAATTGAATACAGTAAAAGAATTTAATCAAACACTACAATAATAATGAATCTTGAATAGCGAATTAAAGGGGATCCATAGGTGAAATTGTAAGTTCTAGCATCCACGTTCATACTTTTAAAACTCAAATTCAATAAATTGTGTATGTTAAATTAATTTAGTTTAGTTAAAATAATTTAGACACCAATTACAAACATTATTATTTGTTTTCGATCAAATTAAGTTAAAAATAATTTAACCAATTGTTAGATAGTATTCCCCGTGAGAAAGATATTCTAACTCATTGGTCCACTATATTACTTGTTACGATTCGTACACTTGTAGGATGTAAAAATTGACAACAAATTTTTGACGCCGCTGTCGATGACTATTTTTATTTAATTTTAATTATTTCTTGCTTTTGTATTTCTTTTAATGATCTATATGTTTTTCTTTGTTCCATTGACATGGACTGAAAAGAAGAAAGAGATAAAAAATTCTCAATGATTGATTCCGACTTAAATGAAGGTCACATTCTCTTTGGAGAATTCCTCTTCAAATAAGAACTTAAAAGTGTGAATATGATCAATCTATTGTATTTGATAAAGATGGCTTTCCGAATGGACTAAATATCAAATATATTGTTCATGAGTAGATCAAACCAACTTGTGAATATTGTGGGGACATTGCATCTTACAAAAAAAAAAAAATGCTTTTTATTGGCTACTCCAGAATTAAGGATGGCTATATTTGATGATCTATATGAACAATATGATGACGGTGAAATAGTTACGGGAGACATCATCATGCAAAAAATATATATATAAATGGATTGAAGATCAAGTAATTTCAGATGACCAAATAATATGTCGATGGAGGATATCATCATTATTCAACCTGAGAAATCAACTAAAGAAGAAGAACTGTAGAAACGAATAAATTAGTCACGAAAGAGATAAATGAATTAGTAACTTTCAAAGAAGATGGAATTAGCATGTGAACCTCCAACTTCATTGATTTTATGATTAAAGTTGATAAGGAAATTGAAGTATTCTTAATTAAGTTCGAATTGAACAATTTAGGCAAGTCATACCGTATTCAAAAGGATAAAGTACTATTTTGAAGGACATGTGAAATATAGAACAAAATCGAATTGATCAAGCTAAGAAGGACTTCCAAAGACATATGTCACGAAACACTTATGCTAAAGTCTAGCTAAAGACTTTAAATTAAGAGCTCATTAGGAGGTAACTCAATTTCTTACATTTTTATTTATTATACTTTCTGTATTTACATTGTATATAATCTATTAAAGTGAATTACATTTAGGCATGCTTTTGTTTAAATAAAGAGGTCCATCATATCGATATTAAGACTATTAAGAAAATCATATATTTGAGTCAAATACAGTAGGTAAGATATGTGGCACATTTTTCAAAGCTTCAGGAACGTAAAAAAAATTGGTTATCATATACGCAACATTATTACTTTTAAACTGTCTCTTAACTCTAATATTTGTCTTCTTTCATTTTTCATAGGTACATGGATATCAAATAGGAGGTAGCTTAGAAAAAATAGAATGAACTGATCCACAAGCCACCTCAAATATTAGACAGAAAATTTGGGGAATATCTTCTTCCTTTCTTCCCCACCCATATATGTACTATACTAGACTTTAAGACATTGAGGACAATGTCTACTCTAAATTTGAGGGTGAAAAAATATTGAGGTTTTAGTTTTTGTATGTGATTCCGGGTTTGTTGCTTTATTATAAAATACAAGAAAAAAAATTGAAAATTCAAAAAAATAAAAATAAAACAAAAATAATTTTTTTAATTGTGTGCTTTTGTGGGTTAGGTAGCCTTGTCGGGAAATATATTTGGAATTATTAATTTATGAACTGTGGATACGTTACATACTTAAGTTAATTGATTCTTATCCATTTAAAATTTGATACTATTTGCTCACAAGAATTAAGTTTAGCATTATAAAGTAATGGATTGATTCATATGCTTAATAGGTTGAAATAGTATAACTTAGATGCTAAATCCAAAAATTACTACAATAGATATCCTTCCACCGAATTTAGATTAGTTTGGGGGGTGATTTTACTGTTGTAGAGATATATGGACATGAATGGGGATTACATGTGTGTAAATTCTTGTATGAATTATCTAATGAAAATGTGATGAAACATAGGTGAAAATCTTAAGTTAGTGGTCGATTTTTGAGAATGAGGGGCATTGCACTAATTATGGCAAAAAAAGAAAAAAAAATCTATGTTATTATGAAACGTCTCTTCATAACCTTTATGACTCAAGTGGTTAAACCTGCAAGGGTATCTAAAAATTTGGTGCCCTATGTTCATTTGACTTAGAAGTCATCGGCATAAAACTCGCTACAAGAACCATTTAAAAAGCTTAATAGAGAGAAGTATGCACATAAGATAAAATAATAATAATTATTATTATATATTTACATACTACATGCCTTGATTAAGTCCAAACACTTATTTGAGAAAGTTAGATTTTTGACAAGGTATTGTTAGCATAGTTGAGTTTTGGATGTTGAAGTAATCAAATTTTGAAGAATCCTTATTTGTTGAGGTATCGACCTACAATTAGCGAGATCCATATAAACAAGAGGGTGAGGAGTTGGTATAAAAAATAATCTTAGATCAAGCACTGAAAAGGATTAAAAAAGAATAAGTTTAGGGTATGTGAATCTTACAAGTGGTGAAAGTAAAAAATTGACTATTGAAAGTCGGGAATTGAAACAATTCGTGAATTTATAGTGTTTTAATTAATTCTTCGCACACGCACACAAGTTAGTTTTGCATAGAAAAATTAGATATTGATTTTGATAATGCGACCTTGAAGTTGTTTATAGATTTAATACAATAATTCCAATCCTGAAACAAAATGGCAAGTTATCTAACCAAAACCTTTTGCATGTTTGTGTGTTTGTTAAGTTAGGCTATAGTTTTGTTTAAGGACTAACAAACTTTTAAATTTGAGAGTATTTGATAAGTATATTTCATAAATTTATTTGGTCCTAAAATTAAAGACATTTAACAGTTCTTTTGAACAATTATAACCCAATTTATTGTATATTTCCTTTAGGTGAAATTCGATGAAAGGAAATGGAATCGAAATAAAGAAGTGAACATTGGCGAAAAAGGGCAAGTTAGGGATCAAAGTGTAAATACTCAAAAATTGTGTCAGACTTCGTGATGAAGATTTGAGAATGATAGGGGTCAACTGAATGCAAATAGAAGTAAAAAAAAAATGAGTGAAATATGATCAAAATATGGACATAGATCAATTTTCAACCGCATAAGCATGTTTCAGATTTTTAGCCCGAAATTGAGATCCTTTGACCTAGTAAACGTTCAAATTTCAAGAAAGCTATTTCTAGTAAAGTTGTAGCGCTTTGAGTTATCTTTACAACCCAATTTGAATCGCCTCAATCGTATATCAGGAGAGAAAGTTATGATAAAAATATCGAAGGGAGTGTAATGCAGATTTTTACCCAAAAGGTCGCATTGATGCGCCACCAATTTGTGCAATACAGAGTCGCGGCGCTGCTCCCATGGCACCGAGGCACAGCTGGATGTATCTATGGCGTGTTTTGGCCCATTTTGAAATCCATAAAAACCCTATATTTGACACAAACATGAGGAAGAGTATAAATACAAGTAGTTGGAACTTTTGAGAGGGTTCCACACAATTTGGGAGAGAAAAACGCATAATCATTAAGATCAAAGAGCAAAAGCTAGGATTTGAAGACTTTTGAGGTTGAAGAATATTATTGGTGCAAGATTCAATTCTTTCCATGATCAAGATTTCAAAACCCGGTTATGAACACAATAGTTTTTATTTTTTTTATTATTATGAGTAGCTAAATTCATAGTTAGGACGAACAATGTAATCTATATGTGACCATTTATTACTTTTATTCAAAAATCTAATTTTTTAAATGCATGTGTTGATTTTATTGAATAATTGAATGCTTTGAATTCTTTGGTCAATTATTTAATGATTTTGTGAATCTATTACGAATCGAGAGTTGAGTTTTAAATTTAGACCACATAGTAAAATTCGACGATTTAGTATAACGTGTAGATCTATACTAATTATTGCTGTCAATGGATGAATTCTTAAAACTAATACTTCGTTTAACTGAGATTGATTCATATAGAGATATAGAATTGAATTAGTTAAATAGTTTCAATGAGAACTCGAGATGGGTAAATTAAATATAATAGAAGAATTTGAGCGAACACTACAATAGTAATAAATTTTGATTGGTGAATTAAAGGGGATCCATATGAAAAATTGTAAGTCCTAACATGCACATTCATACTTTTAAAACCCAAATTCGATAAATTGTGTACGTTAAATTAATTTAGTTTAGTTAGAATAATTTAGACACCAATCACAAATATTATTATTTGTTTTCAACCAAATTAAAGTTAGAAATAATTTAACCAATTATTAGATAGTAGTCCACGTGGGAATGATGTCCGGACTCATTGGTAGTACTTGTTACGATCCGTATACTTTTGCTATATAAAAGATCGACAACATTATGCTAAAAAATCTATAATTTTCATTGTATATGCAAAACCATTATCCGAATAACAGTGCTCAGTAAAAATGTATAACTAAATGCAAATAAATAGCTCGCCACCTTAAAAGTTATATTAATAAGATGCTTAACCAAAAATGGTTAAGGGAAGAATACATAAATACAATATTTTAAGAATACAAATTCAAATTTAACAAATTTCTAAACAAAAAATCCACAAATTAAATTATAATAACAAAATATATTATACCACACACACTCTCTATCCCTCCAAATTACATCCTTGTTTCTGTTACGCACCTATCAATTTCTCTTCCATTTCCAAATCCGCCATTACCAAAACCACCCTATTTTTCCATTTTTCCGTCACCACCACCATGATTGTCTTCTCCAGTTGCTCTGAACTCCACCTCTGCTACCAATCGTCACCCTCTCTCTCGCAAAATCCTCATAGCAATCATATTATCAAATGTGATTTACAAAATACTTCCCCATCACTTTTGAAGCAATAAATAGTCAGTTTGGTTCACATCTAGAGGCCGGATGCAAAGTGGGCACCTATGCTTGCCAACGCTTTCGCAATCAGAGAAGATGTGATATGGTCTTTCTTAAATGTAACTATATGTGACCAGATCAATCTTGGGTCACATACAGTCAGAGTTAAGATAGATCTGATCATAGAAACTCACAATAAAGACAAATTCAGTCACAATTGATCACAATTAAAACAGACTTGAAAACGGAGGGGTCACGTTAACATTCAATGAAGGTAACACAATGCAAATAACGCCTAAGTCATCCATTTTCTCCTTTTCCTTGCTAGTGTCGACACCAAAAATCGAGCCTCCTTGACCTGTGGTATCATCTACCTTTGGCTAGAGTTTTCTATCTAAATCTCTCATCATCCTCCTTTGAATGGATGTCGAGCTTCATCTTATTCTCTGCAGTTTCAATTGATTGTTAGGTGGTTGTCGTGTACGAACTGACGACAGTGTCCCTTGTGCCTTTGACATCTTTCTACAATTCCCTTTCAACTTTAATTTCAAATAACCTGCACGAGACTAATTTCTCAATTTTAGTTGGAATTTGTACCAATTTGATGCTATATAATTGTATGTATGTATACATAGTTGTCTTGCCTCTAATTTTGAAGATTGAATGGACAAAGTTTATCTTAGTTGGGATGGTATGTAGAGAAGTTGTGTGTATGCATAGAGAGAGAAAGAACTTTTTGAATATTGAGAGAGAGAGTAAAATTCGTTTTTAATGTGGAGAGATAAAGAATATATTTTCACTATGTAGAGTAGGTGTGTGGGGTTGAAGTGATAAATGCAATTGTGATGGATGGTTGTAGTAGTACATATATGTTTTTGTATTAAAAAATTATAACCTGATTTATAAAATACTTTATTTGTAGATTTGAACATGTCCATTCAACCAAAAGCCATGACATTTCAGTACAAAGGTTGTTACCTTCCAAAATAAAATAAGATTCACAAATTGTATAAGATTCAAAGAGTAGTATTATTACTAATAAGTTAATTCTCTTTCTATAGTAATTTTATTAAAGAAAGTGAAATAACTTGGTTAAAAAGTCTTTTAATTCAGAAAAATTAGTACTTTTTGTTCCCAATATTTGTCAAAAATAACAAATCTACTTTCAACATTTTTTTAACATAATGCATCATCAACCTTTTAAATTGTGTAGCGAAACTCATCATTCCTTCCCTTTGATCACTAAATGATGGATTTGTCCACGGGAGGATGTTGAAGTACAAGATAGGGCAACAACATTCTTGGAGAATTGGTAGAGAAATGAACGACGTTGTCAAGATCTGAATGGACATGTCACGCAAAGCCTTTAGTAGGGGTTCGGTTGGATACACGTTTATTTTTTTGCTTTGTTTTTAGTTTCTTGTTAATTTTAATTAGTAGAAGGGCCATTCACTATTTGAAGGTTTAAATTGCTACAATTTATTTTAACTTCGATTACGAATAGTCCAATTTTTTTATAAATTTTAATAAAGAACTGTAGTTCTTGAAATCCTCACTGTTCAATTCATCCGTCAAAACTGATAGGTCAAAAATAACTAATCAAGAGGGGTTAAATCGTTTTTAAAAAAACTTTTGCATAAATTAGAGTTAAATAATCCAAGTGAAGAACACGTTAATCAATTAATAATCGTAAGAAAATAAAAGTAGACCAATCAAATAATAAATATAAACAAAATAACAATAAGTAAAAGGGTAGAGAGAATGCAAACGATATAATTGTGGAGGTTCGATCCATAACAATGACCTATATCCTCCGTTATCAAGCTCTTCAGCATGAACAATGCCTTTTTCACTATTTTGATTTACTTATGGTGCAATTCAACCATTTACAACGTTTTCGGTGACTTACAAACAAAAAACACCGATTCTTATACAATATTGAGCTTTACAGGACTTGAATATGACCAACAAATTTAAAGAGAAATGATTTTACAATTTGAAGTTTCTCTATTAATAAATCATATACACAAATTAAGTACAAGAAAAAAGTAGACCAACATTGTAATGAATAACAATGAATGAAACTCAAGTGTTGCATCAAATAAACTTTGATGAGAATGATATTTTTCAAAAGTTGATTCAATAAAAAAAACTTCAAATTCAATGATTTAACAAAGATAAATAAGATGTAAGATTAGTAATTGATGCTAATAAAAATCATACTTGTTTATTTTTTAGCTTGCTGACCGAGAATGAGCACAAACGGAATCTTCCGATATCTGAAATAAAGGCGTCAAGGTGTGTCCTCGTCGCCCCACTAATGCTTAAGTCAAAGAGAGAATTTGTGAAAAAATATATGCTGAAAATTATGTAAAAACGTACCTAAATAATGAATTGGGATATTGTATTTATAGAGGTAGGTAGTACATTCTCGGTAGGATTAGATTATTCAAACCCTTAAGAGTAATTCTATGCTTAGGAGATGCAGCTTGATTGGCTTCGTAGTATTGACGTATTTAATTAAATATAGGATTCCAGTGATGGAGTCACTATTAAAAAGGGATAGGATCGGCAAGACTCAACATTCTTGAAATTAGATAAGTTCCATCTTATCGAAGAGTCCTGATGGGACATGAGTTATTAGGTGGGTCAAGACGTAATATCGAGGAGATTGTTAGCTGATGAGAATTGTTATACCCGAGGATATAGGCCGACCAGGTCTAGAAGGTATCGTCTCATCTACCCGATGAGGGACCACCTCGAGGATAGTAGATTGAGATTGATGATATTAGCAAATACAACTCCTCGGGATACCAAGCTTGGGTAAGACATAATCTTGCTCAAAAATATCTCACTTAAATACTCTTAAAAGTGTTGCAATAAATGTAAAATGAAATGATATTTGTAGAGTTTAAAATGCCAAAAATTCTAAGTAACCAGATAAGCAATCCATACGAATGCATTCTGAACCGGATAACCAAGGTAGCTGTTGTGCATCAGAATTCAAAACGATTTAAAAAGTGACCGTTCGACCAACCAGACGTCCGCATGGCCCAATCTGAAGTTCGCATCGATAGTTTTTCCTCCTATTTTTCTTTCTTGAATTTTTGAAAAATGTAGGCTTTTGAAGGGCCTTTTTTGCTTATTTTTCATGGTAAATGATATTGTAATAAGTTTGAATAACACTTTGAAATACTTACCTTTTTATGCAAGTATTTTTATGAAATAATCTTTCATGTATAAAAATTAATTCATTGAGCTTTTAATAATTTATTGCTAAAGATTTAAGTGTAATACCTTTACACATGAATACCAACATCTTAATCTAAATCTTCGATTGAAGTTCTTTGTCTCAAGTGATTTGTTGTGAATGCTTGGCTTCCATCTTGATTTTTAATGATTGTACGATACCTGATAGTGATCTTTTTTTGTCCCTAATTGCTCAACTTTGCAACAATATCTATGGAGACTTAAATTCAATTGTTAGATATAAAATTAACTTGTTTGTTATGATCAAAACATGAAGTCAACCATAGGTCAACAATTTCTCTCTTTTTTATTATGATAAACAAGATGATTTGCATAAAGTAATAACAACAATTGATAAGGAATAAAAATCTTAGATATCACATGTGATACATATATTTCTCCTATCTTTTTCACATATATTTCTCATATCTTTTACAAATCAATAACCTCAAGCATATTCATCAATTTATCACAACTGCATCAAAAATAATATGCATATCATCTCATATATGTTTTCCCCTTTTTGACACAAGCAAAAACCATAAAGATTGAAAACAAGTTATTTAAGAGCAAAAAGACAACCATAGACATCAATAATAACAAGTAAATTCCCTCTTAAAGTAACACAAGATGCCAAGCAATGAAAGGTTAATATAGAGTAAATCGCATCCATAACAAAATATGTTACGAAAATTAATATCATGAAGAAGTTAAACTAAGCATAATAAGCACGAAATGTATACTATCGCTAATAAGGCTCCGAAAGAGGCGGTGGAGGGAAGTAAGTGTAAAAGACATTTTGTAAAGTTTGCATCGACGTTTGCTGAGCTTGAATTGCATCTTTTTGAACTTGTAATTGGTGAAGCATACCAGCAAGACAGTCAACGGAGGATGTATGTGAATCAGTGTGCCCATTGAGGAGATTATAGTAATCCTCGATAAATACGAAACCACCTATGGAAGGAGGAATACTAGAACCCGAAATGTTATAAGGGGGGTTCGGAACGAGTGATACATCATCGTCATCGTTGTCCTCATCTCCGTTGAAAGATAAAGTGGAAGGACTCCAAGTGGGATCGAAGCCTTTGGTGTGAGCCACACATTGACCATTATCTTTTACGATTTTCATGCATCTAAGAGTTTGGATATTGATGGTATCAATAGGATGGAGTGAAACAAAGGTCTCATCATGCAAAGGAATATCAAAATGCTTAAAAATTTTGGTAAGAAGCATGCCATAAGGTAAATGTTTGATGTGTCAAGTGGTATGGATAAGTTTCTTAAAACTGAGTGCAATGGTTGGAAAATCTAATTTCTCCCGACAAGAAAGAAATCGAGAATGAAAAGATCAAAATTGTTTACTTCATCTCGATGACCCTTTCGATGAAGAATGTCATGTTCAATAATGTTTTGCAAAACTTTACATGGAAGCATGAGTTGATTTACACTAAATTTGGTGATATTTTCTATGTTTTCCCGGTAACTCTACGACATGCCTCAATAGGATTATATCCTTCCAAAGCAAGATGAGCTTTATGAAAAAAGAAATTGATTTTCACACACCTCGAGCCCGAGAAATTGGTGATATTTTCTATGTTTTCCCGGTAACTCTATGACATGCCTCAATAGGATTATATCCTTCCAAAACAAGATGAGCTTTATGAAAAAAGAAATTGATTTTCACACACCTCGAGCTCGAGAATTTCTCGGATGAGAGCTTTGGTGATGTTAATGCAGGTGTTTTTAAGTAGACAAGAAATCTCATCGAAACTAGGAGTAATAACCATGTTTTTGTAAAAGTCTTTCATGTGAAATCATGAGACGAGGATATGCATTTTCCTCTAAGGTGGCAATCGACACCCAACCCATGTTTTCAAAGTATTTTTCTATGTGAAATGTGGGTGCTTCAATGGTAAAGTCAGCAAAATCAACATTCTTATCTATTAGAATTGGAGATTTTTTTAAAAGGATTTGTCGGCACTTCGGGTTCATCGTCGGATGAGGATGGTGAAGGAGGATGCCGTCTTATGGTAGCCTTCATACGTTTTCCTCGTCGACTAGACATGATGAATAAAGAAGATTAAAAGGAAGAAGATGGATAGAAATGGAACCTATGGTTGAAAATATTTAAAGGCCTGAATTTTGAGGGTTTTGTGAGAAGAAATTAAGGATTTTGATAAGTTTAGAAAATGACAAGATGGGTTTTTAGATTTAATAGATTAAAGTGATGAATTGAGAATGAAAATGGGTGGCAAGGATGTAGATGCACGTAGTAGAGAGGAAAGATAATGAGAAAGAAAAAGTCTTGAATCATAATTTAAAAACTGAAAATTCGCAGATCCGAACGTTCGCTTCACAGACCCAGACTTCTACACGAAAAGTCCCAAATTTTCTGTCAATTCGAACAACTTGATCTAGACATCCACATGGTTGTCTGATTCAACATCTGAACGTCCGCCTAATGATCAGGACGTCCGCAACATAAAAATTCGAGCTACATGATGAAATGACATAAAATCAACCATTTTAAAAATAGACACATTAGCCACATATTTTAATTTCATCTAGTATCCCCAAACCTCTTCGATTATGTGAAAATCTATCAAGAGCTAGAGGTTTTTTTTAAAAATATCAGCCAATTGATTTTCGATGTTTACAAATTCTAACACAATATCTCCCTTTTGTGCATGATCTTGTAAGAAGTCATGTCTAATCTCTGTAAGCTTCATTCGAGAGTGTAAAATGAGATTTTTGATAATTTATGGCACTAGCACTATTACACATAATAGGCATATAATCAAATGATAAGTAATAATCATTAAGAGTATATATCATCCATAATATTTTTGCACGATAACTAGCAATCGAGATATACTCGGTTTCGATGGTAGACAATGTAACATAATTTTATTTCTTACTAAACCATGAGACAAGTACAAAGTCTAGGAAATGACATGTTCTGTTAGTGCTCTTGCGATTAATTGTGTAACCGGCCCAATCGGCATCCGAATAACTAAGTAAATCAATGTGAGTGCCATTTAGATACGAAAGGCCTAAGGTTTTAGTATCACTAAGATATCTAAAAATTCTTTTTATGGATCTGAGGTGTGATTCTTTAGGATTAAATTGAAATCTAGTACATAATCACACACTAAACATAATATTAGGGTATCAGGTCTACTTGTGGTTAAGTAAAGAATGAATCAGATCATACCTCGATACTTAGTTACATTAACGAAAGTATTTTAATCATCTTTGTCCAATTTTATGGTAGTGCTCATCAGAGTGTTCATTGGCTTCAAATCTTCCATTTCAAACCTCTTGAGCATATCCAATATATACTTACATTGACTTATGAATATTTCATCATTAGTTTGTTTAATTTAAAGTCCAAGGAAGAATTTAAGTTCTCATATCATGCTCATTTCAAATTCTTTGCTCATTCATTTTGAAAACTCTTATAATATCGTCAACATAAATTTGAACGACAATCATATCGGTCTATTAAGTTTTGACAAAAAGGTAGTATCAGATTACTTTATTGAAAAACCGCTTGAAAGTAGCAATTTACTCATTCTTTTATACAAAGCCCTAATAGCTTGCTTTAAATCGTAAAGAGTCTTTCTAAGTTTAAAAACATAATTAGGATACTTGTGATCTTTAAAATCAGGGGATTGATCTACAAAAACCTCTTCTTGAATATACCCATTTAGAAATACACTTTAACATCAATTTGATAAAGAGTGAATTATTTATGACAAGCAAATGTAAGAAGCATACGAATAGACTCTAACCTAGCAACCAACGTAAAAGTTTCCTTAAAATTGATACATTTTTCTTGATTGTAACCTTAGGCCACTAATCTACCCTTGTTATGCACAATTATTCCATTTTCATCTCGTTCATTTCTAAAAACTCATTTTGTACCGATGAAGGTTTGATCACTCGGTCTAGCAACAAAATCCTAAACATGATTTTTATCAAATTGATTTAGTTTTTCTTGTAGAGCTAAAATCCAAAATTCATCAAACTTGCCTTCCTTGAAAATTTTGGGTTCAATTTGTGAAAAAAGCGCAACTATTAAGATGATTTTTAGTAGAAGCTCTAATAGTAATACTTTTGGATGGTTTTGAATGAAGGAACAAACATCTATTCTTTTGGTAGGGTAAGGTCATTTGGTACTTTGAAATGTTCAATTTCACTTTGTTAAATGTTTGCTTCTTTCTTGTTTTCATCTTTTTGACCTTCCTTTTTTTGATTTTGAATATTCATTGTTTGAAAGGAATTTTCAATCCTACATCATTAGCAGTACATTTCTCCTGAACAAAATGATTAGATTCATCAAAAGTAACATGCATGAATTTTTCAAGGACTAAAATTCTTTTGTTGAAAAATCTATAAGCTTGGTTAGTTGATAAATCCCCTAAAAAGATTCCGATTCGAATTTTGATTCAAAATAAAGCATTTGCAACCAAATATTTTGAAAAAATCGATATTTGGAATTCTATTTTTTCAAAACTCATAGGAAGTCTTATTTTTCTTTCGACTAACTAAAACTCTAGTAACAATGTAGCAAGCGTCGTTAATGTCTTCGGCCCAAAAGTATTTTGGCAAGCCGTTTGCATTAAGCATAGTCATAGACATTTCTTACATTATGCGATTCTTCCTTTCTATATATCATTTTGTTAAGGAGTTTTAGGAGTCGAGAAATTATGTTCATATCTATTTTCATTACAAAAATTATCAAAAACAATATTATCAAATTATCCACCACGATCACTTCTAATAGTTGTAATAGAGTATCATTTTTCATTTTGAACATTTTTACAAAAATGTTTAAATATATTCAAAGTTTCATCTTTTAGACTTAAATATATGACCCAAATAAATCTAGAAAAGTCATCGAAAATGACGAATGTATAATATGTACCACCCAAGCTAACGATTTTAGAAGGTTCAAAAAGATCTCTGTGGAGTAGTTGTAGCGTTTTTGTAATTGAGGAGTATAGTTTATGTTTAAATGAACTTTTCACTTCTTTCCCAAATTGACAAGCATCATAAATTATATCTTTCTTAAACTTTAAATTTGACAAACCTTTAACAAAACAATTTTTGGAAATTTTTGAGAAAAGATCTATGTTAGCATGACATAATCTTCTATGCCCAACCAACTATCATCCTTTAAACTTGATAAAACATTTTTCATCACTTTCAAATTCGATATTTATAATATAAGCATTTATACTTCGACTTTCTATAAATATCACATCTTTTAATGTAGTATCCTTAATAAGGCATTTATAAGAATCGAATTTAATATAACATCATTTATCACATAATTAAACTAATATTAAGCATATTATGTTTATGGTTATCTACTAATAACACATTTTCAATTGAAGAGGGAGAATGATTATCAATGTTTTCAATTCCAATGATTTTTCCTTTTGCATTATCCCTGAATGTGACATGACCTACATCCTCCTTTCTAAAATTTGATAGTAACATTTTATATCCGGGCATGTGGTTTGAGCATCCACTAGGGCTGGACAAAACTCCCGAAACGGACCCAAATCGAATTGAACCAACAAAGCGGTTCTTCATAAGTTAAATACTCGAACGGGTATTTGAATCGAGAACTAATGGATTTGGTTAGGTTCTCGGTTCTAGGCTAGAACCGAAGAACCGAATAAAAACTAAATCTAAATAATTTTTAAAATTTTTTATATTAAATTAATTAAATTTTTTAATTTTTTCTAAACAAATTAGTAAATTAACTATTTTCATGATTAACGCTCCAACTCGTAAGCCAAGTCCATGCCTTGCAAGCCCAGCCCAACCCAATTTCTAAATTCAATTTTTTGTTTTGGTTTTTTTTGCCCAATTATTAATTTCATTGTTAGCTCAAGATCTAAGCCTTTTTAAGTGTTTATTATTCCCTTTCCAATTTTATACTTTCATTCGATAAGCACAGGTCCACTAACCCCAAATCATTTGATAAATTGAAAACATACATTTACATGTCCAAATCGAAGCTGCCGACTATCGAATCTGACTTCCTCTCTCCAACTGCCAATCGAAGCTACAAATAAACATGTCAATAATTGTATTTATGTAGTATTGCTATAAATGTTAAAAAAATTAATTATGGTACGGAACTGAGCTGAACCAAACCCGAATGATTCCACAATTATATTTGGACCCGACGGTTCAATTTATTAAATACTCGAAAATTTTGGTTAAGTTCGGTTCTGAAGAGAATCGAACCGAACCGGACCATGTCAAGCCATAGCATCCACTATCTAAGAAATATTTGCTCTTCAACTTATTTGATACCTACAAAAATAATTTAATTTTTTTTATTTTTGGTACCCATATAAGTTTGGGTCATTGGTATTTAGTTTTCCATATAAGTTTGGATCATTGGTATTTAGTTTTGGTAGACCAATGAATCTACTTGTTCTTACTTTCAAAGTATAGCCTTTCTTTTATTCAATGAATCACAGTCAACATTTTCCTTTTGGAGATCTTTTTGAGTTTATAAAATTTTCTTCATTTAATTTTTAAACAAGTAGTATTTCTTTTTAAGAATTGAGTAATTTAAGGAGAGATTTTCAAATTTCTAAAAAATTTCATCATATAAAGTAGATAAATCATCATATGAATATTTTTCAATAAGAATTACCTCATATTCGATTGTCATTAAGAACAGGTTGGCGACTTCTTCTTAACTATCATTTTTATCATGGTCATTATTGTCGATTTCATCACATATCTTGGAGTGTTTTTTTCTTGATACTCCTTTTTCTTGTTTGGACACTTGGTTCTCTTATCATCGGGTTCGTCACAATCATAGCAAATGAATTTCTTGCTTCTTTCTTCACCCTTTTCCTTTTCTTTTGGAATTTCCGATTATTTGGGAAATCTCTCTATTTTTTTGATAAGAGCTAGATTATCGAGCTCTTCATCACTCACATTTTCACTTGTAGTTCCTTCTCCAGTTATCAACTTTATAGCAATTTGGCCCTTAGAAAGATCATTTGATTCTTATTTACTTTTCATTGTTTTCTCCTTAGTTTTGACGTTGTTGAACTCATAAATTATCAAGGTTCCATAAAGTTCTTCCAAATGATATGAGTTAACATCTATGGTATTCTCTATTAACATCCTTAATGAGCTTCAATCTTCCGATAATGACCTAATCATTTTACTTACAACATCACCATTAGGAAATTTTCGATCAAAACTTTTGAGGCCATTAACAATATCTTTGAATTGAGTAATCATGTCAACACTAGGTTCATCTTATTTCACGAAAAAGTTTTCAAATTCTTTAACCAAAGAATTATCTTGGTTTCATTTATTTTGCTTGTGTAAATATGAGTAACTTCTAATGCATACCAAATATTATATACGGAATCGCATGTGCTAGTACGATTAAATTTATTTCTGTTTAAAGCACAATATAGTAGATTTTTTGCTCTAGAATTTATAGATAATTTTCTTTTATCATTTTGTCATACTTCTCTATAGGTTTTGGAATGGTTTGATCGGGGTTTGCTATCAACTTTAATAATCTTTGTAGGCATGTAATGATCATATTCAATAACTTCCCAAATATTATAATCTATTAATTGAATGTAAATCATCATTTTAGTTTTCAATAATTATAATGTGTGTCGTCAAGTAATGGAGGAAGATTTGTAGAACGCCCCTCAATATTTTGATGATTGTGGTTAACCATTTCTCAAGATTGTGAAATCTTTAAAAGTGAGCACCTTGCTCTAATACCAATTAATAGCCCAAGAATACCTAACCAAGAGGGGGTGAATTAATTTTTAAAAAGCTTTTTTGAAAAATTGACTTAAATCAACCAAGTTATGAACACGTTGGTCAATTAAAAATCGTAAACAAATAAAAGCAAGTTGATCAATCAAATAACAAATATAACTAAAATAACAATAAGTGAAATGGTAGAGAGAATGCAAAATATATAATTATGAATGTTCGAACCAAAGCAATGATCTACATCATCTGTTACTAAGCTCTTCGACATGAGCAAAGTCTTTTCACTATTTTGATTGATTTATGGTAAAATCCAACTATTTACAACGCGTTTAGTGATTTAGAAACAACGAGCACGATCTTTATACAATACTGAACGTTACGGAACCTCAATCTGACCCGCACTATTAAATTTTATGGGATCTCAATATGACCTACAAATTTAAAGAGAAATGCTTTTACAATTTGAAGCTTCTCTATTAATAAATCATATACACAAATTAAGTACAAGGAGAGAGTAGACCAACACTTTAATGAATAACAATGAATGAAAATCAAGTGTTTAATGAGAAAAACTATGATGAGAATGATATTTTTCAAAAGTTGATCAATCAAATTTTTTTCAAAGTAAACGATTAGACGAAAATATATAAGATGTAAGATCAATAATTTTGCTTAAGAATATCTCATTTAAATGCTTTTAAAAGTGTTGCAATGAATACAAAATGAAATGATATCTATAGAGTTTAAAATGTCAAAAATTCTAGGTAATCGAACACGCAATCTGGATGAGAGTGGGAGTGGGAGTGGGGGTGATGGTAGGTGAGGTTGGTTGGGAAGATTAGGGGATGTTCTCTTTGTATTTCAGTTTTGTGTTTTGAGTTTTAAATTCATTTTGAGTCTTGTGTTTTGAGTGTCCATTTTGTGATTGTTGAAAATGTGTTCTTTTGGGCATTTTGAAAAACTGTTTTGAAAACACTTAAAACACGTTTTGAAAATTTTGACTTGATTATAACTGAAAACACCTAAAACGAAAAATTTGTCGTTTTTTGTTTTCTTTGTAAATTTTTAACTTGTTTTCAAAAACGCATTTTCGAAAATGGAAAAGAGAACGCGTTTTTACTGTTTTGAAAAATCGAAAATAGAAAATGACTTGAAAATGGTAAAGAGAACAACCCCTTAACTTTTTCCCTCTTTTTTATTGTATTTTTAATTTTTAAGTGAGATCATTAAAACTNAAAAACGCATTTTCGAAAATGGAAAAGAGAACGCGTTTTTACTGTTTTGAAAAATCGAAAATAGAAAATGACTTGAAAATGGTAAAGAGAACAACCCCTTAACTTTTTCCCTCTTTTTTATTGTATTTTTAATTTTTAAGTGAGATCATTAAAACTCTTTATAAATATTTGGAACTCTGGCACAACTCTTTTTTTATTTTATCTATTTAAGGAGGAGATCAAATTCGTCATTTTACAAGACTTTAATGGAGGAAATGGGTGTTAAGGATGTTTCGAGCGAAGTTTGATAATTCTAAGGCTCAAATGTCAAATTGAAACGATATGAATCATTTGCACAAAACAAGCAAATGATAGAGATGTTTTGCATCAATTACCCGTTCATTAAGAGAATATTTCACAATGAAATATAAGCCCATGTTTGACATCTTTTAATTTAATTTAATTCATTTATCATACTCATTTTCAATCACACATTTACACAATAAAATATTTTACATATAAACTTAAATTTTTTTCTATTTTTTAACCACACATTTTGTAAATAATACTATTCAAAACATTATTATTATTATTTTAAATTTTAAGGATGTCAAACATGGCTAAATACAAAATCAAAATACATGTCATGCATCACTGTAATCTTAACCTATAAATAGGAGTATTCGTTCATTGTTTTCATATTCAACGAGTATCTTGACAATTTACTCAACACTAAGTGCTTGCTTGTTAAAGATTTTGTTTGTTATCGACATAAAATTTCATTCTTATCGTTACATTTTATTGAACATACAACTTTTATCCACTATTTACTAAACATTTCAGGGAGTCCACCCTTTTTTAGCAACATAACATAACCCTTAATCATGTGAGATAAACTAATTTATGTGCAAATCAAGTATCGAATGTCTAATTTATACACCTAGAATACACTATTAAATTTTTATAAAATAAAATACTATAAATTATTTATTTTAGGCATTTTTTTTCCAACCTAAACATCACTCAACTAATTAAACCTTAAAAT
>CAIGRP010070959.1:0-29876 GCA_903798385.1 Fraxinus cuspidata | reverse complement strand
AACATTATGGAGATTGTATTACTATGTAACAGCCGTTGAAAAAGCTAGGACGCTCTGAGAAGATTTATAATGGTTGCTGTTAAAATATTTTCTGTGATCAAGATGATACTTCTGGAGAAATGATCGGGGATTAATCATGTGTAATTCTCCCTGCAATTTTAGCTGAGAACTCTGTTTTCTTGTAAAATGTAAAGTGAAGAGTTACTTGTTGATTACTTATATATAGTGATTCAGCTTTTTTTTTTTCGCTCATTTGGCTACGAGTCTATGACACACAGTTCAACAAGTTAATTCATTTTAAAAGTTCTCTTCACATATCAAGGTTTGTAAAGATACGAAGTGTGAAAGTCAAGTTTCAAACCTTACGAAGTTAGGTACGATTTGGTGGAGTTTTTACGATTTTTTATGAAGATGTCCTTTTTGTCAAGTATCCTATAAGTTTTTATTAGATTTCTCTGTCTCGTCTTGTTTAGTAATAAAGGAGTTGATTATGTAATTGTGATTGATTGATATTAGAATTGGACTTCTGAAAAAAAAAAAAAAAAGAACTATTTGAGACATCATTTGCATAAAACAATTGTCTGTACGTGACAAAGATGACTACGATTTTGACCAGAAAGTTTGATCAATTCACTTGCGTAAAGAGGGTTATTGGATTAGAACATTCGACTTGTGATCTAAGATAATCAAGAAACTCCACCCAAGAGAGAGAGAAAAAAGAAGAAATGAGCAAAACAAACGAAATTGCTTTAAGGCAAATTCATATTTGCTCCTCAACTTTTAAAAATGAGTAAATTAAACTCCAAACTTTTCTTATTATCGCAACTGATAGAAACCATTCAAATTTTTATTAAATTATCATACGAATTTCACGTACAACTCTAAATTTCAAGTCGAGAGGAAATCTAGAATCACAAAGTTAAACGTGATGATCTAGTGCATGATTTTCAAAACTTATAACTGATTATAAGTAGTGTCTTGAAAAATGTGTAATTAAAAAGTATGTAAAAATTATGAATATGAAATAAAATTTGATCAAATAATTGTTTTTATAGACATGAATTGTATCGTTTGTTGTGATTTTTGCTTCTTATAGTAGAGCTTTTTAAAAAGAACCACCTTATAGAAGCTAATCCCTAAAAGAGTTGTCTCTTTCAGAATATTTCTAGAGGAAGTCAAATTGAATCAACTTTCATTACAAAAATTTCAAAATAGAAAAAACACTTTTTAGAAAATTAAATAAACAAGTTCAAAGTAATTTTTGGATCTCAAAAACTCTTTTTAACTTTTCAAAAGTCATGTTAAATCGGCTTCAGAATTAACCGTGAAATTATACAAAATATGGTGATAAAATTGCTTCTTTTCAAATATTTGACACCAACTTATTATTAACTGAAGTAACAAATCGAGGTCCAATGATGCAAATTTTCCTTTTATTTTAATTGCCACCCCACTCTCTATAATTTGGACTTCAGCGGCTTCCATTGTAGCGTCCCATTCCTTCTTTTCTACTTACAGCAAAAAGCGCACACAGCATATATATACACTGATACTTACAGCTTTTCCTTTTCTTTTTCTTTATCTTTATCTTCACCAGCTATCGAGTCGGAGAAGATGTCATACGACTACCTCTTCAAGTACATAATCATCGGAGACACTGGTAATTCTCCTTCCTGTTTTTTCTTTTCTTTCCTTTTCTATCCTTTATTTTTCAATAAAACCCCAAGTATATGAGTAGCTAGACGCGTATATGATGCTTGATTTTACGTGTAGGTGTGGGGAAATCTTGTCTTCTGTTACAATTCACCGACAAGAGGTTCCAGCCCGTGCATGATCTCACAATCGGAGTGGAATTCGGGGCTCGGATGGTCACCATCGATGGCAGGCCCCTTAAGCTTCAGATTTGGGACACGGTAACTTACTAATATGTTGTTTGTTATCCTTAGCTGTGCGTTAATATTTATAGTTGCTTACAATTATTTATCCTTTTAATTGAATATTTTGCTTTTAAGTTGAGTTTTTGGCATATAGTCATTACCCGTGCAAAATATAGTTATATGCTTTTTCTGGCTCCTAGTTTTTTGGTTGTTGAAATAAGATTATTTCATTTCTGTAATTTGTGCTTGAAGAGGATCTTTTAGACTGGATGTTAAGAATTAGAACGATTTAGTTCTGTATATTTGGAGATGAGTTTTCTCAGTAGCTGAAACTACGGTTCCACCTCAGACTCTTTCGTGGTATTAACGGTTTTGAGATGGTATGTTGTAGGCCATTACATAATTGCCCCAAGTGCTGCATCAAAATCCCTTTGAATTTACCTTGCTTTTTCCCAGGGAAGGGGGAAATGCTACAGAAGTAAAGGATGTGAAGTCTGAAGTTTGTACAGCAATGTTTGAGGGATTGAATTTTTTATAGTTGTTTGGTTATCAAGTAGCTCATTGTTTTTTATCATTCTTGTTGGTCTCTTTCAATTCTATTGACGGTAAAACTTTAGCGTGGATGAATTATTATTGTTATCAGCCTTCTTATAAAATTGTAAGATTCAGGCTTTAATCTCCCACATCAACTTAAAATTTCATCTAGATGCACATCATCTCTTGTATTTCGATTTAAACATACCAAATTTCCATGTTTGTATTTTCTCTGGTGCTTGTTAAATATGGGAATGATCAGTCCAGTCTCTTTCCTGCCTGCAATATATCTTTGCGTATATTCTTTTAATTTCCCTTCTTCCAATCTTTTCTTCAAAAAGTACACTCTCTTCTGAATATGAACTTCTAGTTGGGAAGGAATGAGATATGCATTTAAAAACATTGTCTCTAAATAAGATACTGATTTCTTGTGATATGCAAATATGTATTCAAAATTATCCATCCTTTTGTCATTCAGTTAATTCTTTCAGTTGTCAGAATTGTCTTTGTTTTATATTTGCTCTTCATAGATAAGTCAACCAATTTCTTTTTTATTTTTCTTGCAGGCTGGCCAAGAATCCTTCAGATCCATTACTAGATCATATTACAGGGGAGCAGCTGGTGCTCTACTTGTTTATGACATAACCAGGTAGGTCTATGTATATTCTGTTCTTTTCCCTTTTCGTACTCGGAATGAACTGTTTCCTGAATAATGGTCAGTTGTATTATCTTTAGTAGTGTGCTGGCTGCTTTCGTTTTTCTGACTGATAAGATTCCATGCATGTTTAGGACATTTAGACAACTCTTACGTATCATGAAAATATAAGATGATTTCAGGTCAGAATTTGCTTACGCGGAGTAAAACTTTTGGAGCTATGGGTGGCGGTATTACAATGTGGCTATGCTGTGTGAGTCTTTTGTTCACTCCTGCATGATTAAAAGGCTTTGGTTAGTGGTTTCTCTGGCTCTGTTTGAGCCCCATTTTTTGGGAAATAGAATGTGTAATAGTATTTTTTTGGAGAATGTGGGGTTAAAAAAAATATTGAAAAATTTTGGGTTCACGTGTTAAAATATTTTATTGGAAGAATGTGTAGTTGAAAATGAGTTTGGAGAAAAATTAGTTTTTAAAGAATGAGGCTCAAACACGGGCTTAGTAATTTTGGTGGAGTATTCATATTTAATCAATTCATTTTCATTAAACAGAAAGGGATATATAGACAATATGCACTTGTTTGCTTTTCGCATGTGTACCATGTATTGTCACGTGATGAGCAATTTTTTTTTTTTTGAAAGTTAGATGTACTCTGGGTTGAATGCGGGAGAAAAGAAATAGTAACCATTAGCAATTTGTAAATGTTCATGACGTGAGCTCATCTTCTTATGTCAAAACTCTGATTTCCCTGCATTTTAATAGTCTAGGGCTAGACAGTTCTTTTGTCTTTCCACTTAGGTTCCAGTTCTTATATAATGTGAATTATTTTTCTTCTTACACTGGGAAGATGTCTATTGTCTAGGAGGGAGACATTTAATCATCTTGCAAGCTGGCTGGAAGATGCTCGGCAGCATGCAAACCCAAACATGACAATCATGCTTGTAGGAAACAAAAGTGATCTTGCTCACCGAAGAGCTGTAAGCAGAGAGGAGGGAGAACAGTTTGCCAAAGAAAATGGACTTTTATTTTTGGAAGCATCTGCTAGGACAGCCCAAAATGTTGAGGAGGTGCCACATTTGAATGAACAAAATCTAAGAAACCTTTCTTTCTTCACGCAACTTCTGTATTATAGAAGTCATCCAATCTGAATCTCTATTTTATTTTATATGTACTTTTAATGTACTCTTTTTCAGGCATTCACAAAGGCCGCGGCAAAAATACTTCAGAAGATCCAGGAAGGCGTATTTGACGTGTCCAATGAGGTAAGGTTACTGTGGTTCTAAGGAAACAAACTGGATAACTTTCTGTTGTTTCTGCACAGTTTATCTTGTAATGCCTTTTCACATTATTTGCCCTAGAGGCTAGAGAGTATCTTCTCTTTATTCAACTATCAAGTAGGTAAATGGTGGCGATTTGGTCATTATCTGGTTAACTCAGCCATATGCATTGTAAAAGAATGGTGTGGCTTCGATATAAGCTTGTAAGCCAATATAAAATTAGCATTTCTTGTGCATGTAAAACCTTTCTGGTACTTTATTGTTTGCCCAACTGTGTTGGGGTTGTAGGGATTAATGATTATCGACGTCTTTCTTTGAAATTGAAGGTTCTCCTGCCATGTTGTTTTACGTCAGAACTCTCATTATATATATATATATATTTATTTATTTTGGAATTGCAGTCATCTGGTATCAAGATTGGCTATGGGCGACCCCAAGGTCAACCCGGGGCGAGAGATGGAGCAGTTGCACAAAGAGGTGGATGTTGCAGCTAAATTATAGATACATCAGTGGGTGTGATTTCTGTATCTTGTCTATTGTGCCTGTTGGATTTGATGAATTTAGTAACTTTCACCAAACTTTTAAGATGAATGTGAAAGATATGTATAGTGCAATTTCCAGTTCAAGTAAACTGACCAGTGAACACCTGTCTAATCTACGAAGTTTATGGGCTGCTCTCATTTATTTGCAAAGTTCTTCAAGATTGATCGGTAGTGGTTGTCAAACATTTTATGTATGATAAAGCTCTTCCTGTTTATCCCCTTGGCACAAAAACCAAAAGAAAGTGTTGTCAGCTGAATTTGATCTTTCTAAATCCGTGTTTCTATTTTTCACGTTTGCTTTGATTTTTGACATCTCCAGGTTGAATGAGTGAAATTTTACTGGTTAACTCAAAACCTAAATTTTTGTCGGATTGAAACCTATTTTAGTAAGATAGATATTGGTATATTAATGTCATGTTAGTGCTATGCACTTTGCTGTAAGAATAATGTTATTCATTATCAATGGGAACCATCTATGTGTTGGCGATAATTGTTACATTATTCAACAAATTTGGAATTCATTTTTATATATTGGACAATGTAGTAGTTAATACTATGACTTGTGTTCATCATCACGATGAATAACATTACTCTTGCCGCAATGTTATATAAGTAGGTATCAAATTGTAGTTTGTTGATTGCATCAATTTATAGAGAAAGTAGCCAAAAAAGAGCGGCATCACTTTATATGAACAATCATGCTACATATACATAATTTTTTATATTATTATTTATATTGTGTCGTGTGACAGCACACAATTGGATAGTTTAAAAAAAAAATATTTTTTCCGCCCACAATTTTTTTTGAAAACGAAGGGGATGCCAAAAATAATGTAAGTCAAAGACTGCACATTTAGCATTATTGTTGTATAAAATACTAGATTGGCTTCAACAAACCCGGGAGTTGGGGCCATTATGACCCTAATTTCCCAACCCCAATCAATAATCTTACGTAGTTAATGCTAAGCCTTCATTTGGGAAGAATTTATAATCGTTTTAATTTATAAATTGATATAAATGAGTTGTTGATAAGCGAATAATATATGTGGGTCTATCGAAATATTTGGTTGAAAATAAATTTTGATTAATTTATACATGTTTGTTTGATTTTCATTATTCTTAAAATATATATTTTTTTTATCTTATTTTCAATCACATTTTTCAGTAAAATAATGTTACAAGCAAATTTAAAAATTTTCCTTATTTTTCAATCATAATTTTTTCATCAATCTATTATTTTAAAATACGTTTTTAAGAAAAAAAATGGGCTCAAACATGTAATAAATTTTCCAAATATATTCGAAATGGAGGCTGCGCAGTCAGACTTTTTAACTACAAATAGATGAATATTGTTCTAATGAAAATATTGCAAATTGAAAAGTTAGGGATCCAAATACGACAACATATAAGTTGAGGACCTTTTACGATATTAGCTCCTACATACACGTCAGCACCAAGCTCTATTCCTAAACACAAAAAACGGCGTTTTTTCTTTTCCAACGACGTCGTCACCATGGTATTTCAACAGTCAATTGTCCTTTTCATTTCCTCAGATTTTATGCATTATTCCCCATTTTATGCATACTAAACGCGCGGATACAACCTTCCCCAACAAGGGAATTCTTCAAAATAAACCATAAAAAAATTAATTTACCCCATTTTGCTTCGTCCTTCAGTAATGGATCTGATTCGTCACTAGGGTTTTGACTCTCTGCAATTCTTCTGTGAAATTGAATTCTGCTTTGGACCGAAAATGAAGCTGAAGCGTGATGCTATCAACTCGACGAAGCTGTTCAAGTATGTGTTGGTTGGATTGGTAGTGTTTTTGGGTTTGGTTTGTTTATATAACGGGTCATTGTTTGCACCGGCTCTGCCGCGAGTAGATGATTCGTTTGAAAATGGCGTTGACCCGGTCACTGGAAGATTTGTTGTGAAAAAGGACTTCGATGAATTGTTTGAAGATGAAGAACACAATCCTGAAGTTCCAAAAAGCATTCCGGTATGCAGTTGATCATTTGTAGTAAACTATTCTGATTCTCCAGTGATGTTGGATTCATGTTTTTTCTGGGTTGTGGTATGTAGGTTTGTGATTTGAGATATTCGGAGTTGATACCGTGTCTGGATAGAAATTTAATGTATCAAATGAAATTGAAGCTTAATTTGAGTTTAATGGAGCATTATGAAAGACATTGTCCACCTCCAGAGAGGCGTTTGAATTGCCTCATTCCTCCTCCCACTGGTTACAAGGTTTGTTACTTTATCTGATTCGCGTTTCTATCTTAATTTAGAATTTGATTTTTTCTCCTTGGGGAACTGAATTATCTTCATATGACTGAAATCCCTCGGCTGAATAATGAATCACTTATTTGAAACACAAGGTTGTACCTTTAATGTACCTCGACTTATTGCAATTACACATGTTACTCTAAATATTATTCAGTTTTGTTAGTTTTGATTCCAATGTGGTTGCTTTAGAAGTCCAGATCCCAATTAGATGGCCGGCAAGCAGGGACCAAGTGTGGAAGGCAAACATACCCCATACACATCTTGCAAAAGAGAAATCAGACCAGAATTGGATGGTTGTGGAAGGGGAGAAAATAAAGTTTCCAGGTGGTGGAACCCATTTCCATGATGGAGCTGACAAATACATTACAGCTATAGCAGGGGTGCGCTGTATAGTTAGTTTCAATTATGAGCTGCATTAAATCACCTGATCTTATTTCTAGTTCCTTCATGTTTAAAAATTTTCAATTGTTGTGCTTCGCAGATGCTTAAGTTTCCTGGTGAAAAACTCAACAACGGTGGTCATATTCGAAGTGTTCTTGATGTGGGTTGTGGAGTTGCAAGTTTTGGAGCCTATCTTCTCCGCCATAACATCATAGCTATGTCCCTTGCTCCTAATGATGTCCATGAAAATCAAATACAGTTTGCCCTGGAAAGGGGGATCCCAGCTACTTTAGGTGTCTTGGGCACCAAAAGACTACCATACCCCAGCAGATCATTTGAATTGGCTCATTGTTCCCGTTGTAGGATTGATTGGCTCCAGAGAGATGGGATCCTTTTGTTGGAGTTGGACAGATTGCTTAGACCTGGAGGATATTTCGTGTACTCCTCACCAGAAGCTTATGCACATGACCTAGAGAATCGAAGAATTTGGAATGCTATGTACGACCTGCTGAGAAGAATGTGCTGGAGAGTTGTTGCAAGGAGAGACCAAACAGTGATATGGGCTAAGCCTTTGAGTAACAATTGCTACTTAAAGAGAAATCTTGGAACCAACCCACCCATGTGTAGTTCTAATGATGATCCGGATGCAACATGGAATGTTCTCATGAAGGTGTGCATCACCCCATATTCGGAAAGTATGTATCCTATTCCTTTTAAAGCTAAGTATTTGTGTTTTTCAATATTTATTTAAATGTAATCACAATGAAACGTCCTTTTTTCTATATGAGATCTTCTATTCTTCATTTTTTTTCTCTGTAGCATTGAACTTAAATGGCCCTAGTAATCTTTATTTTGCAAGGAATCTTTTTTTTAGTTGAACTTTACTAATCAGAAGCAAAAAAACTTACATAATCCTCTGTAGACGAGTTCTATATCATTTAGGGTTGACATTGAATCTTCTGTAAAGATGATCAATTATAATACTTTGTTTGAGTATCCCTGAGTATATAAAAACATTTTGTTTTCATGTTACCGTAACAATATACTGCCTGCCAAATTCTGATTTTCCTTAATCTAAATAGGGTTCTTTTGTAAATTATGTTTTCCCCATCTCTTATGACGATTGAAAAATGTCTCTACATGTTAGTTGGTGGTACTTTTCATTTATTCATAGCTTGGGAGAAATTTTGTTTTGAGGTTTCTGTTCCATATTTTCTGCTTTTAATGTATTTAATGTCCACGTATATGGGAGAACAGAGATGCATCAGCAGAAAGGGAGTGGACTAGAACCCTGGCCACAAAGGCTTTCTGCAGTGCCTCCTCGTTTGGAAGAAATTGGTATCAGTCCTGAAGTATTTAAAAAAGACACTGTGAGGATCTTAAGCTCTGGGGAACGCTTGCATTTTATAACTGTTTGCTTGCCAATATGAATATTTAATTTTAAGTCAAAGATACTGTTTCAATTATAGCATCTTAACAGATACAAATGTGATGCAGATTGTATGGCATTACCGAGTTTCCGAGTATTGGAAGCAGATGAAATCTGTTGTACAAAGGAACTCAGTCAGAAATGTCATGGACATGAACTCACACCTTGGTGGGTTTGCCGCTGCTTTAAGGAACAAGGATGTTTGGGTGATGAATGTTGCTCCAGTTAATGCATCTAACAAATTGAAGATTATATATGATCGAGGTTTTATTGGAACAGTTCATGACTGGTAAGGCACTTATTCTCATTAATATTTCAAGTCTTCCTCGTCTGTCTTGTCCTTCCCTTCTCCCAGCCACTCACAGAAATAAAAAATCTCCTGCAGTACTTGTGAAAGGGCCACTCTCTCTCTCTCTCATTTGTGTTTTATATTATGTGTGCATAAAGAACATGCTGGTTATAGTTTTGGTTATTTACATGTACCTCGCATGAGACCAGGTCAAATTACATTTAATTTAAATCCCCTAAGATATTGGAAATGATACTCACCTCATTATGATTTTCAACAGTGCAAAGTAGAAAATGGGAAATGTTATAGTTTTCCACATTTTTTCTAAAGAAATAAAACATACAGGTTAAAGGGTCAAGTCCCAATTTCTCTTCACAATCTTACTGATTTTGGTTGATACTTTTGAACTGCTCTTGGATGCAATGTAGAAATGCTGTCACGCTTACCTGAGGAGCTTAAAAGGATTCTAAATGCTTTTATATTGAAGATGAACGAATCACACTGCTCAACAAGGATTACATATTTTGTTCATTTAGTTCATGGAGAGCACTTTTCCTCATTTGATATTTAGACACTTTTTGTTTGCATATATGATGTTATATTCAAGGTCCTGGAAGGGTAGAAGGTGGTACAGAAAAAACTATGCAATTTTGGTTGGGCAAGTCGTCCCCTATCGTCTAGTGGTTTAGGATCTCTTTCTTCAAGGAGGCAACAGGGATTCGGGGTAGGGTACTACGAAAGGAAGTTGATCGTGGATTACCATGAGATTCCATAGTCACAAGATTCACAACATTGTGTTAATTGTTAGAATAGTTTTCACCATGAATGCTTAGTCTTTCAAATTCTAACCCTATAAAAATTACCTCCCTGTTAAAAGACAATGCGAACGAAGTTCATTTTCTTTATTTTTGTGAATATGTAGGATCTTTTTCTTTCATTCTAGTAAAAAAAAGTAATAGTTAAGCTATAATATTCAATGTCTTTTGCAGGTGTGAATCATTTTCAACTTACCCACGCACATATGACCTACTACATGCATGGTCAATCTTCTCAAAGATTGAGGCAATTGGTTGTAGCTCGGAGGATTTGCTGATTGAAATGGACAGAATGCTAAGGCCGGAAGGGTTTGTCATCATAAGAGACAGGCCTTCTGTCATAAACCATGTACGAAAATTCTTGGCTGTCTTAAAGTGGAATGGATGGGTATCAGAGGTGGAACCGAGTGCTGATGCTCTCTCCTCTATTGACGAAAGAGTTTTGATTATGAGAAAGAAATCATGGGAGGATAATACAGAGTTGTGAGTCTGCTTACTCTAAAGGTATATACTTCCTCATTTCAGTTAATAATTAATAAAATGATCTTTGATTCTTGATCTTGTCACGAATAACCATGCCAGTGTCTATCATCTAATAACTGATCTCAATACTTCTGGCCTCTAGGTAGTCTCGTCATTAACATTACCCTAAAATGATCTTCGTGTATGTTTGGGCTTGAATGATTGGGTATTAATTTTCAGTTTTCCTTGTGTGTACCACATATTTAAATGCGCATGGCGACTTCATATGGGAAGCTAGTTACATCAACAAATGATATGTGCAGAACCTTGAAGTCACTATTAAGATTCTGATGGTCATTTGTGGTTTGGAGACAATATCATAGATCTCCGCAGGAGCGCAACTGTGTTATTAAGTTACAATCCACAATCTTGGATCTACGAGGCAAAAAGGAGCAATCCTTCTATATTCAGAATCTGTATTTTTTTGGTTATATACTTCAAGAAATGAATATTTTAGCTCAGAATGCTACTTTGCGCTGTTTTTCGAGGACCAAAGTCCCCGTTGTCCTTGCACACTATATTGTAAATTGTACGACACAATTTTGGCAACTGTAGAGCGATCATTTCTGTGTTTTTTCATTTGCAATTCCTTCATTTCTATCATGAAAGATATAATTCTTCACCTTTCTGAAAAGAGTTTTGCTTTCGCCATTCCAATCCACTTGTTGAACTCGAGTAATAAGATGGTGATTTGTCGCATGTCGACATTTGTGTTACTCGTATACGTTTAAGTTCCCTCATCATAGCCTGACCTTTTCATGCTAATGTTGAAATTCTTGCTTTCTTCAGCGTTCCATTAGTGAGCTGTACAGCAATTTTAAGTTGACCCAAAATCATGTGATGATGGGGTTGAATTTATGTTTGTTTGAAAGGGTTGGGAAATTAGGATCATATTTGTAATTTAAACTATGTATCAACACTTTCAAAACATGTTATACCCCAATGCAAAGAATTGGTCATACAATTGGATAAATAGACTTGTTGATTGATAACTAAATAGATAATTATATCCACTATAGTTTTTATCATTTGCACCATAAAACAATTGAACTTTAAGGCCGCCAATTTTTGTTCATTGTATCTTTTATATCCGTAACTTGTTTTAGACACATTTATCTTCAACGTTTCATTAATTACAATATTTCTTCGTTGATAGGGATTTTCATACAAAAAGTTAGTTGGGAGGGAATAAAACGACTTATTTTCTCATCATATTTAAAAACAAATAAATGTACAAATATAACAAAATAATTTTTCCCCCATTTCAAAGCATGTAAACATAATATTTTAATAGAAATCATCTACTAAGACCAAAATACTAACTAATGGAAGGTTGAAAATAAGAACTCAATAAAAAAAAAAAAAAAAGGATTGTAGTATGAATTAACAAGCAAACACAAGGCAGAAAAGAAGCAACTACAAGACATCTTGACAACAAAATTATATAAATACCAAGCATATAATTTTGTTTTATTTTTGTTTTTTGATAGTTAAAAATTAGCTTTTGTTGTTGGAAGTTAGGAATTCTGCGTAAAGGCAGTCTAAATGTTTTCAGAAGGCACTATTTGCAAATTACTAGTGATCCTCTTATCAGGCAGCATTGATCTTCTTATAGACAGGTTCAGATTCACTGGCGGTGTCCTTCTGGAAGAGGAACCACCCTATGGTATGGTACCAACCGTTGAAAAAAAGATCCTTCCCCGTCGTCATCATCATCAAATTCCAAAACGTAACTGTTAAATCCAAATTTCATAACTTACAAAAATTCACAATTAGGATCTTAGTCAAACAAGCAAATCTACTCTCAGTATAGATAACACAACTAGTTCTTCAATGGCATCTTTGGTTCGAATGATTAGATAAAATGGGATGATACCAAATATGCACCAAGTGTAAATAGAAGTTAAAAAATCGTGAAAATAATTAAATAAAAAAGAGGTAATGCTACTTACTCATCAGTTTTCCTCTAGCCATTAGCACAATCGGAAACATTGCATCACATGCATAGTACAACAACGGTTAGTTCACTTTGATTTATGCATACATAAAGCAATGAGCTATTAAGGTTCACTTTCATTCATGTTTATGCACAAAGTAATACATACCTTTCGAGTTTGGACTATAGTTGCCTTAAATAGTGCGGTGGTTCCAGGATAGACTGCCAAAACATGACTTCCCAGAGGAAAATCTTGAATATTGGTGAGATCAGTCCGCTTAGGAAAAGGTATAATATGTGACATGGGTAGCTTGTACTCTCTGAAAGCAATATATAGAGAACACATAGGGAGAAAGAAAATATTAATCAATTGAACAAACATACTATACAAAACGGAAGGATTGTCATAAGCATGAGACAAAGAAATGGACGATGAAAGAGGTGGTTTAGAACTATCATCTAAGAATTAAAATTTGGATGTCAAATATTACATATTGTAATGTGAGGACGCAACATAGGAAATTGGATGCTTGATTGGCAAAGCTAACAACACACTGAAGCTTTCGGGATTTGCCACAAATTTCTTTTCATTCTATTTCCTAATAATAGAAATCTTATGGGAGCGAAATTGTACACAAGTATGTAGGTGATTTCGTTAGGATTTGGCTTCCGAAAGATGGACAGGAATTTCAAAGCAAAAACACACAAGGGAATAAATAAAAGAATCAATATGTCTACTGTTATTATATCACGCAAACATAATTATCTATGAAATTATTTTACTTATTGACGGTAACAACCCGAGCTTGTGCCCAAGCCACACTTTTAAGTACTGTCCGCTTTCCTCCCTCAAAGAGTACGGTACGTAAGATTACGGCTTGGGTCGCAGTGACAGCCAATAAATATACCTTAGGCTCAAGTATTGTGAAATCTATACTTTTTTAAACGAAGCCTATGTTTGGCTTATGTTAATAAACAGTGAACCACTTTTATAATAGTTAACGACCACTTGAGTCATACTGCAATAGTCAACAAACACTATTGACACGCATTGCAAGTCATTTAAGTGTCAAAAATGGCCAGAATAAAAAACTTATCAGTTCAAATTTGATGTAAAATTGCATTGCCATGTCAAAATTGAATTCATTGCCTTCTTTAGTAAGACAAAAAAGGAAACAAAAAGGAAAAAAAAAAAATACTTTGTAGATTTGACCAAGAAGTTCTAAAAAGAATTCTTAAATTGACATAGAAACAACATAAATGTCCAAACCAACAAACACTTAGTTTACACAAGATAGCATTAGTTTACAGAAGATAACATGGTGAAAAATTAATAAAGAAGGCATCGATCAATAGATAAGGAGAAGGAAAACACCTACATCTGTACACTGCTTTCTTCATCATCACCAGATTCCTCGTATAGAACTTCATATCTATATAGAGATGCATTCATAAGAAGCAAATCAGATGCATAAAATAAAACAATTTTATTCCCCCTGTTATCTTCTTTTCCATATTATTAATCATCTAAATCTCGTCATTCCGTTCTCATACGCATACAAAATATCTATCTAGTGAGGAGGTATCTAATAAAAGCACTACAACTTACTTTCTTGTTTCCTTGTCAAAATGGATCACTTTAACTATGAACCATTCATCTTTTTCAGCATCCTCTTGAGTGACCCCAGCTGCTACCTGGATAATATGCAAGTTTCAAATTAAAATTTCGTTTCTCCAAAATAAAGAAATCACAATGTTATCTGCAAGTGGATTCAAAGAAAGAGAGAATGTATTGTCATACAGCTGAAAACATACTTGTTCACCCTTCAAATTAGCAAGAGAATCTAGGAGATTCGGCAGAGAAGGAGAAAGTCTCAAGGCATCTGAGTCAGCCTTCATTCGCTTCCTTTTCTGCTTGTTACCTTCTGCTGTTTATTCAAAATCAAATTTAAATATTTACAAATAGAGGTTAAAGTTACAGAAAAGAAACTTCCATAACGGAAACTTAGGCAGTAGCATATTCGCTTAGATAGTTAGACGTAGACTAATTGCATTCATGTCTAGTCTAGTAACCTCAAGTAGCAGCATATTCTGGATAAGTACTAAATCCATCCATTTGTGTAACAAATCTTTAGCTCATTTTCATCTAACCTTACCTAACACTTTTCAATCAACATATAATTTTTACCTAATTATTTGAACAATCAACTGTGAAAAAATTGGTAAAAATATAATACGTCATAACTACATTCCTAATCGATACTCTTTTATTTGCCACAAATTTTAATTGTCAAGTAATTCTTTTTCAACTCTACTAATTCCCCGGAGCACAATGACTGTACTTTACTTCAAAAAAATTGCAATTTACTTTTCTAAAACATAAATTATTTATTGGTCAAATAATTAACTTTGAAAATAAGTATATAAAAGAAATTTTAAGTCAAATTTATTTTTAAGCGCAGCCTAAGATTATGTAATCGACATTTGTCCACAGTAACCATTATTGCATTTGTGTGTGGGAGTTGCCTTACGTAATCAGATTCGAGAACCCAATGACATCATCATTTGTGATTGTATACCAATTAGAAATCCATTCATGTCATTGGGAACTTCTGCAACTATCAGATGAAACAGTAAAACCTAACTCATAAAGCACTTGACTCGAAGGTTTCAAGAAGAAAGGACTAAAATGCAAGGATTCTTGTTGATATAAAAATTGCCACTTTACCACTAAAACGCCAAATTATTTAGTCCAAAGAAGTTTAGCTATCAAGAAAAACAATTAATTTCTTGCCATTGCATCAGCTGTATTTGTAATGGTGTTTGGAGAAGTAAGAAGGAAAAACATGTCATGTTCTGATGATTTATTCAGCCTGTAAAATATCTGCTCTTGAGATTTCTTCAGCATTAGCCATTCTCATAGGTATTTTAACACAACGAAAATCTCACTGCGCTCGTAATTTAAGCATATTAGAGAGTTAAAGATGTCATGGTGGAATGTAACATTCCAATCTATGCGAATATGCATTTTGCATGACAAAATATATCCAGAAGATACGGACATACCTTCTTCACCAATATTATCATTTTCTGCCTTGCCTCCATCATCATGGCCCCAACGATCCCCAACCGGAGGCATCCAGAAAGACCAGAACTCATTTTCTTCATCTAAATCAACAACAGTCCCCGTAGAATCCTCCACTTCAGCTATAACTTTACCATTTTCCTCTTGCTTCTTCTTCCTCGAACCATCATCTTTATTCTTCTTCAAATCATCATCTCTCTTCTTCTCCTCCTCTTTTTCCCCGCCCTGTTTCTCCACTGTCCCATTCGGCATTTCCTTCTCAACTTCCATTTCCTCTGTTCATATTAACCATATTTATATTAACACATCCAAATTCAAGATAAGCAATCAACGGATTTTTTCAATCCTACAAAGTTCCGTTCTAGCAAAATTAAATACATAAAACAAACCTAACATGTCGAGGAACCGCCTTCCATTGATATGCTTCCATATATGCTCCTCTGTTTTAATGATTGTTACTCCAGTTAACTTGCACTTTAACTTTGAACTGAAACAATGCAGCAACCAAAAATCAAACTTCCCCTATTCTCATCAACAATTACATAAACCCCTCTCGTAACCCTTCAAGTCGCAGGGCAAAATTAAAATACAGGAATTTACCGGCGAAGTGGGTCCTCAAGAAACATATTGAGAGGAGGCTTATTTTTGGCAATGGCGGAGTCAATGAGTTCCAAGCGACCGTGCTTGATTTGGGCATAAGAGCCCTGGGAGTGCGCCGAGAGCTCATGGCCAGTCTCCAAGTATTTGAAGCGCCCATTGTCCAGCGGCTTGAAACTCGGCGAGCCCATCAAGTTGTGACCTTTAGTCAGTTAGTGTAGGGCGAATTTAGGGGTGGCAATGGCTCGGCCCCATGGGCCCTGCCCGTGACGAGCGGAACCGTCCGTGCCGCGAGCTTTTTGATTATTTAGACAATTTTAAAAAAATATAGTAAAAATTAAATGTGAGATAAAAACATTGAAATTTAGCCCATGTTTGAATTCATTTATTTGAAAATAAATTTTCTAAAAAAGTCATTTTTATGTAAAATTATGATTGAAAATAAAAAAAAGTTAACAATTTATGTAAAAAAAATTATTTTAGAGAAAATTTTATGAACCATGGTTTTAAGTTTTCATTACAAAAAATTAAGTATTATCTTTTTTATTCACAATTCAAGTATTTTTGTTTTAAAACTAATTTTATTTATTTTTATTTTGTCCAAAATTCTGTTAATTGTGATAATGTATATCTGATTTTTAATATTTGAAACTCAATTTATAAAAAATGGGGAGAGACACTTATCTTTTCTTTTTTCACCGGCATTGTGAAAGCTCACGTACACACACTATAGAGGACACAATTGTTGTTATATCGTTACGTCACACATGTTGTCAATTCATAATTTTGCATGTCACGTGAATATAGTTACATTAATATAGGGATTGCAATTTTTGCATCTTACGCAAGTCACATTACGGCACAGTTTTGTGAACAATATAAATGATACTATAATTTCATTATGTAAAATAATCGTTACATATTAATTTTATCTATGTGTTCAAATATCGATTGTCAAATACAACTTTTAGCATGAGTATCATACCGTTCACAAGAAAGAATCATTTTAAACGATACAAACTTACTACAAAACTTACCGTTCATTGAATGCTATACAAGGCTCATTTGAAACAACAAAAAAGTGAGATTTGCAGGTTTTTAGCACCCAAAAAGGATTGATTTTCAAAGTAAAAGTCAAAATTGCAAATTTTGTTGTCTAGATTAGGAATTTGGCAGTTCAATGAAAAATTTTGATTAAAATATACGTTAAAGTCAATAACTAATATTAATCACACATTTTATAAGACTTGCAATTTTTTAATCACACATTCATTTAACTTTTATCAAAATATACTAAAAATTTGGTAAACGAAAATGGTCAAATTAAAATAAAAACTACGTTAGTTGATGAAATTGAAATAAAGTAAAGTTGAGTAACCGACCCAAAGCAAATTTGTAAGTTAAGTGAGCTCCAGTGAAATTTCTCCACAGAAAAAATTGAGATACGGACTGCAGCCGCTTAAAAGAGAAGCAGTGCATTACACCTGATCCCTCGAATAATTTCGATTTAACACTGGAGCCCACCTGATCTTTTCATGAGTTAATTGCCTCAATGGTCACCGAACTTATGTCTGTATTTTTGATTGCTCACTGAAGTTTAAGATTTTGAGTTTTGGCCACTAAACTTATCCAAAGACGTCGATTGTCTCAATATACTCTGCTCTGTGCTCAGAATCTAATTGCTGCTGCTGCACATAGAAACAGAGGAAAGACCGGATTGGTTCAATGATCCTCATTTGCCACCATGTGCAGCATATGTCGATGATTTTAATTTTTGTTAATGACTGCTTGTTAATTGGTTAAGCATCTGCTTGGCTTGAATACTTTTACCCACCAAAGTGTGTAATACAGATTCGTCGAGATCATGGCACCTGTTTTTTCGCAAATGCGTCGTGCATTATTCAGGTATCGAGTATGGTCTTTGCTTTCTTCTCGTTCTAAAATAAGAATGAAAAGAAAAAGATAATCCGTCCTTTTTGACTGTAAAACCTTAACAACGAAATGATGCTGCAGAATGACTTGGTCCATGGATGGGATCTTGATTTTGCTCTCCATAAATGTGTTAAGAGGCAAGTTATCACCGTTGTCTCTATCTTACTGCATATATAGTCTTTTTATGCTTATTGCATCATTTTTCAAAAGCAGCCGGATATGAAAAAATAGGAGTGGTAGATTCTCAATGGATGTTCCTTCCCTTGGAAACCAGGTATTTTGAGATCTTATCTTAGACAAGTGCAATCTCCAATTTCCCGTCATAAATTCTCTCTTTTTATAGGGTAAGACAGAAAAAAGCAATACGCCATAGGAATGGGTATGTAATAACTTTACACGTTCTTCATTTCTCACACTGCATATAGTCACACTTATAAATCACAGTCCCTCTTCTTGCTCATTTTTAAATAAAAATGATACTTGTATAGGGGAAATTCATAGATAGTTTTACAGGTCCGGTAAATTTCCCACAACACAAGCCACCAAGAGTCGCCTACCCTAGCCTTGTCGAGTCCTAACCCTGTCCAGTTATCTACGTGGCACTAATCCAATATAATACTCATACAATCATTCTAATTGGGTTTACTCGAGGGATCCAAATTTCTTATTTTACGATGCCCTTCTCAATTTAGGTAAGGCAAAGGTGTAGAAATGAATGGAAGATCATTCAATACAGCATGACCGCTGCATAAAAAGCCTAATACGATGCTATGTGAATTGATCCACCTAATTCCACTGCTCGTTAGGTGGATCATTTGGGTGTCAAGAACCGTGCTTGGACACTGCATTGATACTTCTCATTGATGAAATCTCGTAGGAGTAACCACAAGAATAGAGAAGGATCGTACTTGTTTGAACTAGTTTTCATGAATATAATTATCTCTTTTCTAGTTCGCCCAAGAGAGCAAATTGTATTCGAGGCAGATTTATACTCAAGTCTACGCATACTGACTTCAAATGGCATTCGATGCTAAACCAAATTCGTCTATAAGATCACAGGGCTCACAAATCTAGCCCATAACAACGGATAACTGGAATTTCAAGTCATGACATTGCAGTAAAACCCCCAAGTTCTCTCGTATTAAACATCCACGATCAGTGTGAATTCATGCATCTCAAAGAATGAGTTTGTCCATCTCTTAGAGAGAGAGAGAGAGAGAGAGAGAGCTATAAATAATATAAACATTCTTTACAAATTTTTGCTAGTAAATTTTACATTTCGACCTTTAGAAAACAGATTCAGTGACATTTAAGTTCTTAATGCATGTCAAAAATGAGCAGCTTCTCTAAATGTGGTGACTTCAGACTTGCAGAATAAAGAAGAGATTATAAATATCCTTTTTCAATTGCTTCTTCCAACTCTTGAAATTCCCAGGCATCATCCGCTGAATGAATTCCTGATAGACAGAGAGAACATAATTAGCCTAAATTAAGACCCATGAGCTCAAGATAACACAAGTTTGAATGAATTACCTTGTTGTCAATTGTAATCGAAAATAAAATTTTATTTATGTCTACAATCTTGAGCACCATCCATTTTCATTTGCACAATATATCCCTTTATAACCAAAGAAGCACCAATACTTGTAAACTCGTTACGTACCCGTATCCAATACGTATCCAAGCTTCGATACTTTTCGATACATATCATATACTTATTTTTTTATTATTTTATATGTTTTTATATTTTTTAAATTTTTGATATGTATCCGATACGTATTATTAAAGTTATTTTATATTGAATATCAATAATATTTATTAAAAATACACAATTAGAGTCCTAAAATTAACTAGACTTTTTATTGGAAATGCACAATATTACTTAATCTTTCAATACATGTGGAATCTTATTATTTGATTCTAACACTAATCGATATAATACGGATTTAAAGACCCGTAGGCTACTTCATAGTTCATATGCACCTTTGCTACAAAACATTGCTTATTTTTTGTGTAACCTTCTTCCTCATCTTGTGCGGAAAGAAATTGGAGTATGCACTCTTTTGTGCACTCTACGAGTTTTAATTAAATAACTTCACAACGAGCTGAATAATTGATTTTTATTCAGAGCAATTTGTCCATTTTATCAAGAAAATTAGATCTCTATTCAAAAGAAGAATCCAAAATGTAGAACATTGCTGGAAACTCATTTGATACTCTTAAATGTGGGCTGCTTGAGGTTGTTGATCTATCATTAGATGGGTTAGAGTTGAAGAATGTTATTTTTAATGATAACAAAGAAATTGATGATGATGAAAAATGAAGTTTCAACCATTAATGATTAAGATAAAGTGCTTTAGTATATTATATTATTTTCTATTATCATGATTTTGTATTAATTTTATTAATAATAATGAAATTCTGTTGAATTTTATAACACGTATCGACGTATCTTAATTTTTCAAAAAAGTTGTATCGACGTATACGTATTGTATCGTATCCATGCTTCTTAGCTTATAAGTACATATCCTCTTAGCAAATCTTGTTTCACAGGACAATGGATAAGTTTAAATTGAGTATAAAGCCCTTACCAATTGAATCTCGGCGCAAGGCTATCAAGTGTGCACAGCTGCAAAAGAAAAAGAGTATTGTCCAGTTATTGCATTATTCTCCAAGCTCTTTCAGATAGTAAGATATGGGAACCAGAATAGAAAAATATGGTTTTAATATATCCTACCTTCCCAGAGCCTTTCCAAAATCAGCACAGAGGGATCGAATATATGTCCCTTTTGAGCATGTCACCCGGAAAATAACATTTTGCCTGTCATCTAAACTTCGTTCAACACTGAACTCGTATATTGAAATCCGTCGTGGTGAAAGTTCAATGCTTTCTCCTTTTCTAGCTTTCTCATACATCCTTTCTCCGCCGACCTATTATATGGAAAAATGTCACGCCATCTATCAAATGCATAACGTTCATTAATACAAAAATCAAAGAAATTATCGTGAGTTTAATTTGCCAGGTAACCCTTACGTAAAGTCGCTGCTTATTGCTCCTACCATGAAACAATAGTCATCAATGCTAAATAATGCAATTGTACACATGCAGCCTGGAAACTTTCCAGTGAAAGGATAGAATGCAGAAAATGTGGCGATGGAAACTTACTTTGATAGCTGAGAACATTGGAGGGACTTGCCATATTTCTCCACAAAAGGATGCAGCAGCTTTCTTTACGTTCTCGTCCTTAATATGTTCCCAAGGCTCACGTTGGATAACCTGAATAACAAAATAGAGAAATTTCACTTGTGTACGTCAACAAATGATTGCAAAAGGGAAGATAAACAAAAAGCGGATATAGTGATCGTCACACTCACGTAAAGTATTTATTAGAATGATATGACAACTCAAGACTAAGACCTGGGAGGAAGGACTGGCATTGGTATTGTTTTTCCAAATCATTCTGGTTTAAAAACGCTAAATCAGTCTATGCAGCAAAGGGCAATGGGTGTGCCTCGAGCAGCTTTTAGGTGTAAACCTCAAAATAAACCAAAATAATTCAATAATTGAAAAGAGAGACAAATATATCAACATAATAAACTTTAAAACATATAAAAATCCATATATAATTGATTAATTTCAATAAAAATTATGAGTGTGCAAAATAGATTTAATAAAGTAGCAATCACATAAAAATCATTAATCAATGATTAGAACTAAAAGTTTAACATAAACGAAACGAATGACCAACTATTTAAGAATCTTGCTTGCGTTAACCTTTTCAAAAGAAAATATATATGTAAACATTGAATTTATGCAACCTTAGGTCTATTATCACAGTGCGTCTACCTTTGAATCTCTTTCTAATTTTGAATTCTTTTATTGCTAGTTTCCGGAGTTGAGCTACAACAGTAACTACTTCATCACAAGTTGATTTCTCAAATTACAGAATTATAGAAATTCCTTTTCTTCCATAAACCGAATAAATTATTGTAGTTTATCTCCAAGCACTAGTATTTAACCACCTACACTACCAACTGCAATAAGTTCAAAATATAGATGCGTGCATTCGGCTAGTTCATTTTTTTCTTAATTATGGGGAAAATAAGCAACACAAATTAAGAACTTTAGGAATATAAGACCTAAGGTAGAATTAATTCTCAACCAAACAAACACACCGGTGAATCAGCATCCCAGGTGGAGGTTGCTTCTCCTAAACGAAAGATTCCACTGTAACCCTTTATCATACCTTGATATCTACAAGAAAATATTGAAATCTTTAAAGAGAGTCCAAGTGCGTAAAATTGTAAAATAAAAATAGATCTCTTTTCTAGAAAATACTCATAACTTAGACGACCAAGGAACAAAAAATTGAAAAAGATATCAATTAGTATTCAAATGTGTTCTCAAACGCCATTCAAATTTGGAATATACATCGCAATTCACCTATCAACTAGCTTGGTAGCTTTACCAACGCATACGATCAACAAACCAGTTGCCATAGGATCAAGAGTCCCAGCATGCCCCACCTGCAAAAGGAAAATTTGTGGGAGGAATATCCAGTTAAATGTATTGTGTCATAACTCCAGGTTAAATAATAAAGAAGCACCTTTTTCACTTTGACCAGGCGTCGCAGCTTCCCGCAAACTGTAAATGAAGTCCAACCTGTTCAAACTGGTTATTAGTCTGGACCTAATTTTTTTAACAGATTGAACTTGTAGTGTTTATGAAAGAAGACACAAATCATCCACTTCATAGTAACTCCAAAAACCAGAGCGCAAAGGAGTTTCTCTTTGCTCCTGCATTTAGTTAGCACACACTGCAAGAGTTCAACACCTATCTAGATTCTTAACCTCTAAATGTCAACTTGGCAGCTTCAGTACAAGATATTGTCTAGACACGATTAATATTTTCGAAGCTTTACAGTATATTATTCGTAGCTTATTCAACGATCTTTATATTTGCTTGCAACTTAAATTCTCTCCTTATTTTCTTACAGTTATCTGTAAAAAAAGAATACCTTTTGGTTTGTTCACCAAAACCACAGTCCCACTGGGACCATCCCATTTAGGCGGAAGCCCAACACTTCTCGTTGAAAAAAAGGGCTCCAGAACAGTGGCATCATCATTATTCATATTGGGGACTTTCTTCAAACACTTGAAGAAATCCTCGACTTTTTTCTTTGTAACATCACCTTCTTTCAAATTCTTCCCTTCTCTCTCACTCTCACTCCCCTCGAAGAACATCAGCCCTTTATCATCCTCAACTTTCACTTCTTTAGTCTCTACTCTCTTCTTCTCCTTCTTCACATTCTCATTACCATTTGACTGGCCCGGCTCCAGAAAGGCCTTATCGAAACACTGATCAGGGAAATACTTCTTCTCCAACTGATAAACCATCTTGTAATGCTTATCTTTCTCCCATGGGTACGCAAATGCATCGTAAAAATACAGCTCTTCCTCTTTTTTGTGCAATGTGCGTAGCTCCACTATCTCTTGCTTTAATTCCACATAATCCCCTTCCTTCCCCCTGCCACCACTTTCCTCATCCGATTCCGATTCTCCATACATTCTTTTTCTCCTCTTATTGTAATATTTTCTCTTCGCCTTGTCCATGACTATATCCGTTTCTGTATCATCATTGCTTTTGTTCTTGTTGGATAACTTTTTATCAACCCAGTCTTCGAAACCAAGTTCCGGATCGGGTTCTGAGTCGTCGGGTCTAGAATTAGGGATGGCAGGTAGACGGCGGCTGGGGGAAGAGGGCAGAAGAGGGGGATTAGACGGGCGGGAAATAATCATTTCGTATTGGAGTGGGTACGGGGTGGAGGTGGTTGAGAGCAGCAGTGCAGAGAAGGTTTTTGTGACGTTTAAGGGGAAAGAATGGGTGCGAAACGGCGGCGTTTGAACGAAGAACCTGGCTTTGAAGCGGTGGAGGAGGAGAGATGTACGGGCAAGAGGCACCGGCGTCGCCGCCATTATTGATGGTGTGGTATTTGCGGGTCGAGGGGGGTGGATTTTAGCAGTTATTCGTTAGCGAACACTTGTTTACAGTTAGCAAGTCCATAAATTTCTCTCTCTCTTGGGTTTATATGTTTTGTGTACATTTTCAACTTTTGGTTAATTAGATAATTATATTTTAATTTTATTTAATCGAGTAATTTTATGAAATTCCATCACTTCAATTGATAGAAATATATGACGTGGTAATGATAATCATTATTTCATTAAATTTAAGTTGACTCAACGTATCAGGTATATTCATATTAAAATAAGATTTTGACAATCTTTCCGTTTATTAACATGATTTAATTTAACAGAATCACTCTATTATTTGAGTCACGAAAGAAAAATATATATACACTTGAATAAAAAGTTACTTTTCTATAATTTTGATGAAGGAATTCTTCATATTGTTTGCTTAAGCTTTGATGATATAGTTTCAACTTCGTTTAGAAAATACGGCATAACCTTCGCATGTCTGGCCACTTCGACCATCTCCGCGTTCAGCAACCCAAGTGCGTTGTCGCCAAACATTTGCCTGTATTCAGCATGCATATTTAAGATGGTATTGCAGATATTGAGCGATCGTAGCCAAAAAAAAATACCATCGACAAATGCAACTGCCATGTGATATGATATATACTGTTCGAATACTAACCTCTTTACATATACTGTCCGAGCATAAAGAGACTAATAACATCTTTATATCCATTTGGTCAAGGATAAGTTTCTGAAGTGAATCACTTCATGGATTGGGTTCTATGCTACCCTCATAGAGAAACTTGTTCCTATCACAGTATAAATAATTAGCCCGTCGGGAACGTGTTGGTGCTTCCTAATATCAAAGATTTTACTCCCTTCAGTATCTGCTTGCCTACACCATTGCTTCCCATTTTAATGAGATTCATCTCATGATATGGGATCTTATTCCCGTTTTGCAATCTCCTACTCGCTAAATGAGTCTTCAGACAAGGAATTGTCGTCTACCACCTCAACAGTAAGTCTGTTCAACCTCTGTTTGTGTTCCTTCCCATATCTCACTTCATCCCATCATAGTCTCTCTCATCACTAATGTTCCTGTATTGACTAATCGGGCCTCTGGAATTTCTTGGGCCGTGTCCTACTCCATCATCTGACTCCTATAAGACATCTTCCAGGTCACTTAACGGATATTTTGCAATGGAATCCTGTTTAGAGAATCTATTGATCGATTCGATTCGATTCAATTCAATTTACATTTCTCTTAAAGTTGGTTCAGCAGTCTTATTCTACTGCCCTCTCTCCATTTTACTCGCAGCAAATTTATCAAAAGCTTCCTCGGAGTCTCCACTATCGCTCCCATGATTCACACTTCTAGTATCTTCAGAATCCCATCCACCATCAAGCTTGGAAGCATCTCCATCTCCATCTTCACCATCACTATCAATGATTTTCCTTGTTCCTCTGTTCTCATCATCCGAATCTTCACTGCCATTAGCTTCAGATCTTCTTAATCTTCCTTGTTCCAATATCTGATTCATCCAAGGTTATCTTTATCTGCTGCTTCCCCGGCAGCCCATTCTTTATCAGCTGCATCTTCGATCTCAGCAATTAAGCGGTCAAGCTCCTCCTGGTCACCGTCATCTTCTGCAGACTGTTGTTGTGGAAGACCATATGGGTTCCATTCGTATATTTTTGTCCTCCTGATAAACATAGGGACTTCCATCTATCTTGTCAATTGCGCTAAAGAATGAGGACGCCACTCTCCGGATGTTTGCCACGGCAACTGGATCGGATTTACTCCCTTCCACCGAAGCTCCTGTTCTGTTTTCTTTATGTTTAGTTTCTGAGATTCAAGTGCTTGTTCAAATCGTGCTTTGAATAATGCCTGCACGGCGAAGAGACAAATAGTTAAATTTCACTACACTGTATAAGTTCAGAAAGTTTTGAGTAACAAATAAAGAGACAAAGTTAAAGACGCTTGGCAAATGCAGTAAGCCACAAGATTGAAAAGATCGTAACTAGCAATCCATGTCTTGCACATAAACTGTTGCAAAGAGACTAAATTTCCCATGTGAGGAAAGAATGCACTTCGCTATATTTTTAATTTTCATTTATTTATACTAATAAAAACAGGCGATTCATTTGTTTAAAATTTCTTCAACTTTTCTTCTATAATGAGTTTTAACCAGAATCCCAAAAAGAAATGGAGTCGAAAACTTGAGAGCATATCATATTAAGAATTGAAGCAAAGCATTGACATTCAAACTCCGAATCTCCCTCGGGGTTTTGCCCGATTCCTTTCGCATCCGCCTCTCCACTTTGCTCCTCATGCTCTTTGCCGAAAACTCCCGAGCCCCTTCAAACTGATTCCAAAATTTTGCTAAAGGTCACAATTCCTATCCTTTATCGGAAATAAAAAATTCGGCTGAGTCACATTGCTTGAACTAGGGACAAATTTCACCGGACCATAGTTTCTGGCAAGCATTACATCCCTGAATAATCTATAAATATTCGTAATTAAATAAAATTCGCAAAAGGAGAATAAATATTGAGTAAACATTACTTGGAGGTGGTGTGGAGGTGAGAGGAGACGGCTCTGAGGGTGTGCTTTTGGAGATTTCTTGCAGACGCAAACATTTCTTCTTTTTCAGGGTTTCCAAAATTCAGAGAATCACTTCAATTTATCGATGAACTCCATGGTTATTGATTCGAGGGTTTTGAAGGTTTAGGAGTTTCCTCTCTATAACCTCTTTTCAAGGGTTTTAAGCACCAAAATATTTATTTATTTCACCATATTTTAATTAAATTTAAAGTTTTTAATATTTACAAGTTATAATAACTTACTCTCCTAGCAATTTTGTTTTGTAGTTTTTATCCTCAAATTTTCTATAGTTAACAAATTTTGTATTCGATAATAATTTTACGTCCAAAAGTTTGTTAAAATTATATAAAATAATTTATTTTTTCATCATATTTTTTAAAAATAAATAAATAAAAAGTGCGAAAAATGTTTTTACCTCATTTCACTACATGAAAACAAAATATTTTGATATAATCACAAAACGTGCTAATTAATGAAATGTTGAAAATAAGAATTCAATGGAAAAAAGTTGAGAAAATAATAGCTATAGTGAGCAAGAATTGAGAAAGTTAACTACAATTAAAATGTTGTGTGTCAAATAAAAATTATTGTGACAATATATTATCAATTGAGAAAGTTAACTACATTTTGGCTTATTACATGTTTGCCCTTATTTCGGTCATGTTGGGTTGAGCCACATCCAAACTGAAAACTGAACCAACCAATTTCGGTAGGATGAAATTCAATCGAAATCGGACTAACAAAATGAATAAATCAACGGAAATCGACTCGAGTTATTTGATCGATTCCGTTTGTTGAATTGAAGGATATTTTTTCTTGAAATTAATTTTTTAAAGCCTCGACCCTTAAATCGAGGTTTTCAGATTGGCCAAAGCCAAACCCAAAAATCAAATCGACCGGAGTCAATTCGATTTAACGGATCGGGTCTATTGGCAGATAATTTGCTCAGCTCTATACACAAAAATATGATTTGTGCTAAGTTTGCATTGTCTTTCAACTATAGAAAGATGGGATTCATTCACCAATCCAATATCATTACAAGGTGGCCGGTCCAATAGATCAATTTCTAGGAATTTAATGTATTTAAACTAGTTTATTTAATGCAATTTAAAATTATTTATAATTAAAAAATATAAATACTACGTGAGAAATGGTATAGATTGAATGAAAAACGTAAAAGAGAAACAAATATATAATATAACAAAAATCCTATTATGACAAAAAGTAACTACAACCAATTCACATTCCAATTGAATGCCAATTACTTGTGATTAACTGGCCTTGTCAAGTCAATTCAAAACATCTCATCAATTTCTAAATAGCATTATTCCCGTTCGGACTTCTATAATTTCCACAGAAGTATGCAAAGTTTCATCCTAATGATCTGTCAACAAATAAGATGCTTAATGCAAAAAATATGGAGTCAATAATTTTTCAACTAAACAGAATTCATGCAACTCCATTTCACTTCACTTGTAGCATTCTTAATGAATGACTTTGATCCTACAACATTTGCAATTAGAAGTATTAGTTGGTATATGAAGAAGGTTGAGAACTGGTCCACGAATTCTTCGAGTATTAATTTCTTGATCTACAATTTCAGTTTGTTGTTGACACTACGTCCCCTTTGGTGCCATAAACATCGGTAGAATCCATTTTGTTCTTATAACTGGTTGAGCCAATCAAATGCACTGTCTTGAGATGCAAACTGCAGGTCCTGCACCAATGGATACAAATGACACGCGTGTTAAATTTATAAAAAGCTTTGAAAGCTAAGTTCATTACAAAGTGGCAGGAGAAGAAGCTTACTGCAATCAAGAAATCTGGTGGAGTATCCAGTTCCAAATTTTCAAGATCAGAAATTCCACAAGTGGTAGCGTCATCTCTCTGGCTTGCATTGATTATGTTATGAGCAACTTGAGTAGATGGAGCACTGTTTGGATATAAATTACCAAACATTGCATAAGAATCAATTATCTCATTGCATGATAATGAATCCTCTCGACCTAATTCAACAGCTTTCGACTCTCCATCCAAGCAAGCGTGATGCTCCATTTCATCCCTCAACTGAGATTTTGACGGGGGATGAGATGACTCTTTGAGAGTCTCCACTTCCTACTCTAACATATAATAGATATAAATCACAGGTTAAGTATTTAGAAGAAACTCTAGTTTAACAATATCCTATAAAATCTTCAACGAACAAATTGTAAGTGTTATGCCCTAAACCCAATCGATTTAGGTTGTAAACACTTTAATATGTTTAATGTATTTTATGGCAAGATAAATTATTTATTTATTTTGCTTTTTTAATGAAATATATTAAATAATAGAATCCGTAGATTTAAGTCTTTGCAAATTGTTAATCACAAGGAGTTGTGATTGTGAGATACAAATTGTAATATGACTGAATCTTAAATCATCTGTGGTCGTATGTACTAACGAGATACGGATATCGTTATTACGGATGGACCATCACGTGTGGTATGTGTTACTTGTGAAGTAAGTTGTTGATCTTATTTGTTAAGCACAAAGAGTTGTGATTGTGAGATACAAATTACAAATGACTGAATCTTAAATCGTCCGTGGTCGAAGTAATAACGAGATACGGATATCGTTATTACAGTTAAACCATTATATGTGGCATTTCTTACATGCAAAGTAAATAGTTGATCTCCCAAACTAAAGTGTCGGACACTTAAATGAACACATGGATATTTTGTTATAGAACAAAATATTGGAGACCCTTTGGGGAGATTCCACATGGATAACTATTTGAGTGTCAGTGGTTAATCTCTAACGTTCGGTAGTGGAATTGATCTTTTGACTTTAGGTCATCATAGTACCTTATATGAGGGCAGTCATACTTTGATATGTTGGATGTTGCTCTGCCAATGGTCGCTATACAGCATCGTTTGAGTGTGTCAAAAATTATATGAAGATTGTGAATGATCAATAGATGACTCGTTACTCTTAGATAGTAAGAGATTATGATCTACATTTTATCAAGTTAAGTTGATAATGAAATCCTTGGCCAAGGTGAACTCATAAGTCGAAAAGGAGTTTTCGACTTACATTGACTTAATAGTGGGATAAAAGAAATGATCGATAGACGAGATCAACACATATCCATATCTC
>CAIGRP010070953.1:0-13183 GCA_903798385.1 Fraxinus cuspidata | reverse complement strand
CAGCTACATCCAAAGTGATCGTCGAACCTACCAAAATATATAATTAGGAGTTTTTTCAGTCCTTTTAGCACAACTTGGAACCCTTGCTAACTTTTAGAACTCCACATCCACCGATATATTTGTACCCATTTAAATCGAGAATTTCAATGAGATAATATTTCTGTTCAAAGCACGAACATGTTTCATTTCACTAAGTGTCCTGACTTTTCCATCAAAGATCATAATTCTGACCTTACCGATACCAACTATGTTACAAGGCAAATTATTTCCCATCACCGTGGAATCCCTAGTAACAATTTCATATGTTGAAAATCAATCCCTGTTAGAAGACATATAAAAAGTGCACGCTGCATCAAGAATTCAAACATCACCAGGTTTGGAGTCAACGTCAGAAATCACCAAAAGATCTCCATCACTATAATCTTCTTCTACAAGACTTGTTTCACCGAAATTCCCAAGTCGTCCCTTCTAATTTGTAACAACCGATTTATTATTTTTATGCCACTTCAGGCAATCCTTCTTGTCGTCCTTATTCTTGTGGAAAAAACAAACTACTGTCTCTTCCAAGACCACCCAAACAATAGACTACTATCTCTTCCAGGACCCTATGCTTAGGCCTCCGATCCGATGATGAGATATTTCATCTTCTCTCCACAATAAAGCATGTCGTAAACCTCACCAATGGTAAGACTATCTCGACTACACAAGATGGCGTCCGTGAATGTTCTTTATGAAGCGGGCAACGAGCATAGTAAAAATCAACCTAAAGTCCTCTTCATCGTACTTGACCTCTATGGTCTTCAAATCAGCGACAATTTCCTTGAATATAGATATATGATCTTCCAAAAATCCATCTTTTGTCATGCGATAAGAATATAAGCACTACTTTAGATACAATTTGTTGGGTAGACTCCGAGTCATGCATAGTTACTCTAATTTCAACCATAATGTAAGATCGTTTTCTCCTTTACCACGTCCTGAAAAATTGATTTGAAAGATGAAGATGCATCTGTGATCGAGCCTTTTGATCCTTATGCTACTTCTCCTCGAATGTCAAAGTTGTGGACTTTCTATTAAACCTCAACAAAGCTTTATCCAAATCCAATTGGGTGAGTATTGCTTGCATCTTGATCTGCTACAAAGAAAATATGGTGTTATAATCTAAGCAGAATTTCAAACTTCATACCGCCATCCTGAAATAATCAATCCTTGTTGATCAAATCTTTCTTTAATACAAGACTAAACTAGCTTTCCCAAGAACTCAATCATTAGTTCTGATACCAATTGTTATAAATTGAGCCAATTTGCAATCATTCGGTGATAGAACTTATACAACTTGTTATGAATATTAAAGCTAGGAAATATGAGCAATATGAACATAATCACACAATAGCACAAGATTTATGTACCCAAACTGGGAAAAACTATGGGTAGAGACGAAAAATTCACTATAATCAATAGCAAAGAAGTGTAAAGGATCTCGCAATACTCTCAACATATCTCAAAATATACGGGTATTTCCCTATATAATCAAGATCCTCTCACTTTGATTTTTTTTCCTCAATGCTATACAGTGTTTTGCCATGCTCTCTAGGGTTATTAAGATGATACATCACGTGGAGTATATGTAGGAACTCATCACAAGTGTTTTGGATGATATACAATAGAAGAAATGAATCAAAATAAAAAAAGGATTCTCCAACCGGAACCCACGCTACTTGAGCAACAGGCTCGCAGTGAGCGAACGAGAGTCGCAACACTCGAGTGCATTGGGGCACTATTTTTTCAGGACAAATTTCACAGTTTCTTCCATTATGAGTGCATAGGTACCCTGAATCCAGCACTTGGGCTACAACTTGCTGTCCATAACTCCAAAATCAAGTCTTCAATTATCCAAAGTCATTTCACTAATCAAACTTCCAATCATTGATGAGTTTTGACCTTTTTTCAATCTGACTTCAAAACCAAGAAGACTTTTGTTCCTTTTATCAATTAACCAATCCAATCCTAATCAAAATAGGAACTTGTGTCATACTCCAACACAATTCTTATAAACTTCTTCATTGGGGAAAAAATCCAAATTGGATATATTAGTTTTTAACTCAGATGAATATTGCAAGAATAGTGAATATATTGCTCACTTGTGACAGAAAGAAAGTAGAAGAGTTTTGAATTTTTTCTATAAGCTATCTATTTGTTCTTGTGCAGCGATTTAATTGGAAAATAGGAATTTTCATATTTTTTGTATATTTTTTTTAAAAAAGAGAATTTTCTTCGATTTCTGGTTGTTCTCGAATTGTGTTTAATTTCTTTTTAAATTATTGTATCTAGTGATATGCATTCAATTTCTTATTTTGAGTCCAACCTTATTTTCTTTTTCAATTTTCTATGATTTTTCAAAAGTGTTTTGATTCTCAATTGTGCTGATTATTATTCTTAAATTGTTAAATTTTTTTAAGTTGTGACTCAAATTTCAAGTGATTTAGAAATTTGATTCATTGAGAAAGCATAAATAATTTTGTTTTGGAAGTCCGGATTGATAAGTGATCAAATTTTATCATTGATTGGGAGTTTGATTGGGAAAATGACTTTGGAATGGATGAAAAAAATATTTTGGAAGCAGTGGGAAGGAGACGAGGCGCCTCGCCGACTACGCAAGAAGAGGCAGCGAGCAATGCCACCTGACATGAAGAATTTGTTTTCCTGTTGATTTCTACCAAATTTTTTGTATCTACTTCATCCAAAACTCTAAGATTGAGCTCCTATATATACTTCACGAGGTGTGGGCTCTTCATAAAGATCAACTAAAAATAAGATCAATGTTGTATACATTAAAAATTTAGAGAATTGTTTAGATTTAGATTGAAAGTATCAAATCTTGTAAGACAATTTTTGTTTCTTGGTATATTGAAATTCTCTTCTTCTTCCACATAATTCTAGTGTTCTTGTGTGATAATTTTTTTTTCATATTGCTCTTATTTCCTCGTCTTTATTATTTGATCCAATTCTCTAAAAATTGGTACTAGAGCCAAGTTGTTTTGGTGATTCTTGTGAGAATCAAATTGGTTATTAGAGTGAGGTTTGAACAAGGTCAATTGTTTCAGGGATGTCAACTATGAAATTTGATATTTTACTTTTTTGGATTATAACAGTAAATTTTCTTTGCGACATATGCGAACAGTTCTTGTTCAATTGGACTTGGATGATGCTTTTTTGGGGATGGATAGAATGCCCGCAATAATGATTGCGAATAAGAAGCAAAGTAAGGATCGAAAAACCTTATAACAGATACATCTTCATCTTTCTAACCAAATTCTTTAGGACGTGGTAAAGGAGAAAAGTGTCGCTGGGTTGTGATTGAAATTTTAGCAGCTTTGTATGATAAAAAGATTGATCAGTGAGTTATATGACGACCGTGTTTTACTCACGAGTTTAATACAATTTTAACTTAATTGTTGGCTAAATTTTATGAGTATAGAACGTTTTTGATGTGTTTGTTAGTGTAGTTTTAAAGGTATGGTGAGGTGGTCTAAAAAGGGTGCTAAAGTGAACAAACGAGCCAAAATCAAGGAAAAGAAGCAGTAAAATGGCGCCTAGAGCTCCCAAGCGCTAGGAATGAAATTTTGAACATAAAGTATGACCTAGTAGAAGCTGATTTTGAACAGAGATGCAATACTTAGGCGCTGCACTCATAGCACTACGACTCCTAGGCGCTGCTTCCAAGCGCTTATGTGCTACACCGTTTGCTTTAGGATTACACTGTTTTGGCCAGCGAAAAGTCCAAAAAGACTCCAAATTTGAAAAAAAAAAGTGTAGGAGAGTATAAATAGAAGAAATGAGTGCTTTTAGAGGGTTCCACACATTGAGAAAAAAATACAACTAGAAATTGAAGAGCGCAATTCAAGGGAGAAAATATCAAGAAATTCAAGTTTTGAAGCATTGATTGGAAGATGAAGAAAATCTTGATGCAAGATTAATTTCTTTTTCTCATTTTTATTCAAAACCCGATGATGTATTCAATAAAAAAAATTTCTTTTTGCATTATGAGTAGCTAAAATTCGAATTAGGGCGAACATTATAATTTATTTGAAATCGTTTATTTCTTTTATTCAAGATTTTTGTTATTTTATCATACATGTTTTGATTTTGTTACTAGTTTAATGTGTTAAATTACTTGATCACTAACTTGATAATTTTGTAAATCTTTTACGAATCGAGATGTGAGTTTAAGATTTAGATCATATAGTAAAATTCGTTATATTAGTATAACGTGTAGATATAACTATACTAAATATTGCGCTCATTATATGAATTCTTAGGACTAACATTTCATTTAACCAAGGATGACTCGAATAGAGATATGTGATTGAATTAATTAAATATGCTCAATGAAAACTCGAGAGGGGCAAATTGAATATAATAGAAGAATTCGATTGAATACTATATTAGATTCTTGAATCTTGAATTAAGACTTAAAGGTGATTAATAGGTGAAATTGTTCGGCCCTAACATCCGCATTATTTAATTTTCAATCAATCTTTGTGTGTATTTATATTAATACAATTGTTTAAATCAAATATTCACAACATCATATAATTCTTTATTTGCTTTCATCAAATTTGAGTTAGAAAAATATGAATAAGTTCTAAAGTATAGTTCTTGTGGGAACGATAATCTAGACTCAAAGGTCCACTATATTACTTGTTACGATATTGTACACTTGCGATACAAAAAATGTAACAATATACTTGAAGCAGCACTTGTATTCTCATCATTTGATAGAAGGGGGATCGTTGGATGATCATGTATTGATATTCAAGGAAATCATTGCTGATTTGGAGACCATGGAGGTTAAGTACGACAAAGAGTATTTAGGATTGATATTGTTATGGTCATTGTCACCTTCATATGTGACTTTTAGAAATAGTGTTCTCTATAGTCGGGATACTCTCACTATTGACGAGGTATATGATGTGTTTTATTCTAAGAAGAAGATAAAACATCTAGTCATGGATCTAAGACCCAAACAGAGGGTCTTGTTATTCACGAGAGAAAGACAGGTAGTCATGGAAGGGGCAGAGTCAAGGATATCAACAGTGATAAAGTTTGTTGGTATAGCAACAACAAGAGGCATATGAAGAATGAAGAAGGGCTGATAAGAATGATGAAAAAAAGAATAAGTTTGCTACTATAGACCGGAAGGGACAACCAAGAAATTTCAGTGATTTTAGTTTTGTAGAAGACTATAGTGATGGAAATCTTTTGGTGATTTCTGATTTCTGACAGTGATTCAAAACCTGACAATGATTGGATTTTGATACGGCTTGTACTTCTCATATATGTTCTAATCGGGACTGATTTTTTAAAATAAAACACTTCCAAGGGGTTCTGTGGTGATGAAAAACAATGAACCTTATAAAATAATTGATATTGGTAAGGTCAAAATCAAGATATTTGATGGGATGGTCTGAACACTTAGTTTAGTAAGACATGTTCAGGTTTAAATAGAAACATTATCTCATTAACTACTTTTGATTCAAAAAACGTATAAGTATACATGTTGATGTGAAGTTTTGTAAGTTTACAATCGTGCTAGGATTATGTTAAAGGGGCGGAGAAAATCCTAGTTATATGTTTTAGAGGTTAGACGGTTACCGTGGAAGTTGTTGTTGTTTATGATTTGATAAGTAGTAACTCAGCTAGAGTTGGTTGTGATCGTGTTGCTCGTGGTGATTTGAGCAGGTTTTCTGACTTGGCTGGAGTGGTAGTGAACCAAATTATTCGAGCAGGTTTGGCGTGTAAGTTAGTTTTGCTGGTAAGCATGGCTTGAATGTTGTCACAATTACTAAGTATGCTCAGAAAGGGCATGGAGGTATCCGAAAGGGGCATGGTGGAAGAGATAGAAAATGACTTGAAAAGTGTAGACTTAATTCCTCACTCTGGAATTTTCATCAAGGTGAAGTTTGTTAGCTTGTGACTCAAATTTCACGTAATTTGGAAGTTTGATTCATGAGGAAGCCTAAATAATTTTGATTTGGAAATCTAGATTGATAGGGGATAAAATTTCATTAATGATTGGTAGTTTGAATGGGAAAATGACTTTGCAATGGATGAAAAAAGTGTTTTTGAAGCATTAGGACAGAGACGGGGCGCCGAATCGCGGTGCCAAGGCTCCAGCAGTGCAAGAAGAGGCAGGGAGTGGGTGCCCCAACGTAGGTCATGGGACGCCTTGAGGCTACCTTACGAGAAGAATTTGTTTCCTTGTTGATTTTATCTCATTTCTTGTAGTATACTTCATCCAGAATTCCAAGATTGAGCTCATATATATACTTCACGAGGTATTACAAAGATTTTATATCGTCAAAGTATTGATTTCTATTTAACTTAAGTTAATTTTAGTTTATTTCAGTGTTAGATCCGTTTTGAAGAAATTGAAAAGAAATAAGGATCAATTGGCTATTGGATGGAAAGTTTGGAGATCAAATTCTACAGCTTCGAAATTGAAGGACCAAGTTGCATTAATTGAATGAAGTGAGGCTTTGGAGGAAAAATTACAATTCATTGGGCCATAGATCAATTGTAATGTGGACAAAATTACAAAAGAATTGGACTCTTAATTAGCGTAATTTGGTGAAATTGATTGAAACTGAAATTCCATTGACATTGGAATTGATGGGTACATATACGCACAGAGGGACGGACGAACACGGAGCAGCAAAGAAAAATCATTCCAAATTTTTATACAAGAATTCATAGATAATTGTGCAAGAAATTTGGGAATTATTTATGTTTCGTCATTTTTTTGGTATTTTTATGCAAGAATTTATCAATAATTGTGCAAAGAATTTGTAAATTATTTATATTTCATTAATTTTTTTGGTGATGTCGTTTAAACTTTATTTGTTTAATTTCGACATTATTCTAGGCTATATTATTTTTGTGTTAGGAACATGATGAATCTTATATCATGATCCTGTAACTCGTGATTTATTTCTTTTTTATATTCAAAGAACATTTTTAATTATTAAATGATTGGCATGGATTTATTTTTCTCTACAATTATATGCGCAAAGGTTGTTTGAGTATTGTAGCTTGTTTTACCTTCAAAAGAATGAAATTAAGTTAAATATGGTGTCAATTGTTGTAGAGTCTGATAGGAGATAGAAATATGCCGTTATGTTATGCGTAATCTTAAAGTATTCATAAATTTTTAATGCATTCTTGTATGTTTGCATTCGTTATGGAAATATAGTTGGGTTATATGTGAGAATATGTTTAATTTTAATTGAAAGAGACTGTTAAACAATTTAGGGATATTGATCTTTATAATTGAATCGTATTGTCAAGTTGTAAGATTAGAGTTAAAAGAAATTAATACAAGGAGATTCAGATCCTAGTGTTTTTTTAATCATTGTATATTCATCAAATTTAAATTAATCATGTTTTTACGTTGATTTTAATTAGCTTAGGTCATACATTCATACGTAATTTAAGTAGTTATAATTTAGCTAAGAAAAATCATCAATTTTCATTGTTTCGATTAAGCCTAAGCGAATTCGAGCTAGTACAATCTCGGTATATACATTTTTGACTCAAAAATTCATTTTACTACTTGTTAATGAACATTGCACTCGCAATGATTTCAAGCAAAATAATATTTTCGTGATATATACATTAGAAATTTGAGATGATTGTTTAGATCTAGATTGAGAGTAACAAATCATGAAAAATATTTTTTGTTTCTTGGTATATTGAAATTCTCCTATTTTTTCCACATTAATCTTGTATTCTTTTGTGATTCATTATTTTTCATATTACTCTTATTTCTCGTCTTTATTATTTGGCATGATTTTCAACAATTTTAAAATATTTTTTTGATACATTAAATTATTTATGTTTGCGACAGGGGCGGACGCAGATATTTTGATTTATGTAGCACAATCAAATCCTGTATAAATCGAATACTTTGTTTTTTTATTTTTGAATGATTTATAGTTGACCCGAGAAAGTGCATATTTACATTTAAAAAATATTTTTTCATTAATATTTTGCTCATCAATTTCTTCCATTTGATTTAGAACAGTCATTTTATTAATATTTTGTTCGTCACAAGAAAATGTATATTTACGTTTTAAAAAATTATAGTGTATTTGATACCAATTCAAATAATTGAAAGGAAAAATATAAAACCAATATTCAATATTAATAACTAGTCAAATAAACACAATTAATTAAATACAAGTCAAATTGGATATAATAACACATTCTATATACGATGGAGAAAGTGCAAACTTAGGTTCTAATTAGTTGAAAATTTGATTGAAAAGTGTAGATTTGACAATTTGTAGAGAAATCGTAGATAAATTTTAAAAAATTAGAAGGGTTAAGATTTTGGTAAAAGGCGTGAGGGGAAAAGTAAGAGAGAGCAAGAGAAAAAAGAAGTAATTCAAATTTATTGTGATTTTGCTCGTGTTTGGTAGGGATTATAATCAGATTTTTAGTAAATATTGATAAAAGTTAAAAAATTATGGATACCATGAAATATTTTATTGAAATTAATTGTTAACTTTAATTTAAAATTTAGATTTCAATTGATAATCGATACCAAACAAGACTTCATATATAATTTATATTGTGGATGATTGTGAACTAAAACTATCTAACTCATGAGCCAAAAAGAAAGGCTAATCAATCAATTCCTAGAGGACATTGCATTTAGTCAATGAATGAACCAATCCAATAATCTCCATCTCCCACTGCAGCATATATCATATACTAGTTGACGGATAATAAGTGCATTTTATGTACTTATTCAAGTTTCAATTCTTATTCGATTATATTTAAATTGAGCAATTATCCACTTAATTTATATAAATTATGTCAATTATAGGAGAATCTGACTTGGATACAATTGGTGTGAAAAATGGATATTTGAAACTTAATTGGATTTGATTTGAAACAATTGAAAATTAATCGGATTATAAGTGATCAATTGAAAGTATTAAATGGAGCATTCCATAAAAATTCATAAGTTTCAAATTAAAATCAACATTTGAAAAATTTAAGAACTAAACTGCAAACTTTTAGAACTTGCATCGGATGAATTATTAATGATTTTTTAATGAAAATGACTAAATTGCAATTATTAGAAGATGAATGACTAAAATTGGATGCGAAAATGAGTCCAAATAAAAATAAAATCGTTTCATTTTTCTTCTCAAACTCTTTGTGGAAATCAATTTGAACAAGGATTTTGCCTAAATCTTGTTCTATAAACATATGTCTTAGTTCAACAATGAAAAAAGGCTTGTAGGGTTACATTAAACATATATGTTCAAGCTAAGACTTGTGGAGATTTATTATACACAAATTATACAAGTCAAAGGAACCTCATGGGACAAAAACTCATAATCTTTACAAGAAAATAGAGCCACGAAAGGAAGAAAAACTCAAGAAGTCAATCATGAAGCTAGAGGTTAGGGTTTCAAAATTTTACAAGAAGAAGGCGATATATTGGTACAAAATCTTCATTTTTCCTCTTTTTCCTTGAAACTCGGTGTTGCACATTAATTCCTTCTTCTATTGTTCTTCTTCCCCGATGTGTAGTTAAGTAATAAGTTAGGATGCACGATCATATATAACTTAGTTTTGAACATTAATTTTAGTTAAAAAATTTCAAATCTCCAATTAATATTGTGGATTGTTCTTACTTCTATTCTTAATTCTTTGGATTAATTGGCCACTAAATCATTATTTTATGAGCAGTAATTACATTGAGAGGTGGATTATTTGATTATATCACGTAGTAAAAGCCTACAATTTAGATAAAGAGGTAGAGATACAATGTATGGTAATCGTTATTGTTATATGAATTCTTTAGTAATTTAATGCTCTTAATTAAGGCTTATTTGGATTCACTAAGAGATATGAAATTGACTTAATTAGATAGGACTGGCTCAACTCGAGAGAAATTGGATAGCTATGATGAACTCGCGACTCTTGATACTTAAACCATCATTAAACAATCATTTACGCGTTTCTTAATTATTTTAATATATTTAGAATAAAAAAAATCACAAAAAAAAAAACACTTCTATTTGTCCTTAATCGAATTGATGTAAACAATAATTGAACCAAAAATTAAATAGTGGTTCTCGTGGAACGATATTTGAACTCTTAGATTTACTTTATTAACTGTTATGTTTCATACACCTACAAGATATAAAAACGACAACAACACTCATGCCTTAAATAAATGAACACAAAAGCACATATTTACAATATCAAATTTGCAAGTTGAAATAATAAAATAGGCATAGAGACCTAAATTAATTAAATAACGGGCTCGCATGCCAAAAATATTATAATTAAAGCAGTAATAAATAATTCAACCATTTGAACCAATCACATGAGTCGAGTTCATAACCATTCAATAAATATCCATATCAATATTAACTAATATTCAGTATACCAATTTTCTAAATTTGCAGCACTGATAGTAAAAGTCTAAACAACTTAAACAAAATGGAAAGAACTAATCAAATTAGAACGTTGATCTAATTAATTAATTAATTAATTAATCATTCAATATTAAAAATTAAACAGGTAATCTGACTAGTTTTATTAATAAGTGAATATTGAGGTTCCAAAAGAAAACAAAAAAAAAATATTTTACGACACGCATTAGAGTCGAACAAAATTTGGAGAGTTTAAATATGGTGGAGTCTAAATTACAATTTTAATAAGAGTAATGCCATTCACAGACAAAACTATTGGTAGACATACATGTGACAATTTGTTATTTGATGTATTAGGTAATAAAAAAACTACTACATTAATGCATCAAATAATAAACTATCACGTCAGAGGGCGACTAGTGGTAGTCTGCACTATAGATAACATTACTCTTTTAATAAATTGAAAACATCAAAATTCTTTTAATCAAATTCAATTTGAGTCAAAATAGTAAATGCTCAAAATTATTTTAAAATGCATTATTGAATAGTGTTTTGACTTTATTTCAATCATAAATTCTTTAATAAAATAACATTACACACAAATAAAAAAAAAGTTTCTTATTTTTTAACCATACATTTCCCATTAATACACTATACAAAAATACATTTTTTTGACAAGAATGAGGCTCAAACAAGCCCAAAAGCTTTTGGTCAAATAGAGAATTTAGACAAAAGACTTAAATTTTCATTTAGAAATACTTGTTTTTCATGCTTGATTGCAATAAAAACCCTTGTTGAACTAAATGTAATAAACAATATTATGTTGTGAAACTTCAATTAAGCCTCAGTTTGATTATCATTATTTTGAGAAAATGAAGTTTTGAATAGTGATTTTTTGAAAAATTTATGGTTAAAAAGTAAAAAAATTTTTAGGTTTATGTGCAAAATATTTTATTATGTAAATGTATGGTTGAAGATGAGTATGAGAATTAAAAGTTTTGAAATAATGATTGTCAAACAGTAAGTGTTGAACTCAATTACTAACTATAAGATTAATTTTTTTTTTTTGTTACATAAGAACGACCGCTCAATACTTATTTCGGTATTAACCAATGATTTTTCGTGTATAAATACCCAGAAACTTATCATGCATTTTAATAACAAAACATCAATAGCAACCATAAGAACTGCATTACCACCCGAGCTCAAATCACCTCCAAGGACAAAACGTTGAGATATACCCCCAAAGATCCCTATTCTTTTAGGGGACTATGACAACGAACATGTTCCTTGTAGGTGCTGAATTGCTTTGATGCCATTCACGGGATAAAGTCACTACCCATTGATAATTAGACTGTGGTAGTCTAGCCTCCCAATACTAAACGGAATGGAAATAGCCTATCATGGGTGCCTAATGCAGATAGATGAAGATGCGAGTAGTAAAAAAGTCGTGCGCCCTAGGAGGAGTTTGGTGTCGAAGATGATTGAGAAGGAGATGATCTATGAGAGGAGGAGTATTTATGTTCTCTTTGTCATTATTATGTGCTTTGCTTGTTGGTGTTTTGTTGATGTTGATGTTTCTTGTGGTCAAGCTCGATTCTTTATTTGTCAGTCTTGCAAGTACTTTATGATTTGTTTTGTTTTCTTTACGTTGAGGAAAAATAAGGTCAGGACTAGCCCTCGTTTTTTGACTTTGTAAACTTCAGATTGCTAATAAAATAAAACATATTTATGTTAAATAAAAAGAATAAGGTGCAATTGGATTTTCATCATAGCAACACTAAATGAAAAACAAATTATGAACATGTGAATCATAATGTATTTATTTTTCAAAATATACATCTCCATCTTTAACATATCGAGATTTGAACGATTTTTCATTGTAGATAGGGGTTGGGGTTTGAACATGTCTGTACATTGTGTCCTACAATACAACATATCCTACACCTGTAAGGTTTAAAAGGGCCTTCAGTTCTTGATCGTCGTTGCCTGGTACAAGGTCGAACAACTTAATGTCGAACTATTGGGGGAAACACTTAGATATCAAGAACATCTTGTGGAATTATCCAATCTGGTACGAGGACTCATTCGATGTCGTACAACGATACAATTGGAAAACATCATTTACATTTTAACAATAAATTCAAGGACTCATTCGACGTCGTACGAGTATCCATACAGAGGTTCATCAATGGTTTGAATTAGTTGCAAATAATGTTCAAAATCGGAAACATGTTAAGCTAGTGATGGGCATTTAAAAATACCATTAAAATGATCTCCATTATACATCCCCAAACAACGTTTGTGTGAGATTGCACGAATATCGTTTTGACTCCTTTAAAATACATTCATTTCGATCAAAGACAAAAACAATTGTTTCAGTCACAATTTTTGCCTTTTACCCCTCTTGAGTAACCACTTTCATGACGCATTTCTCTCTGAATCTACTACCATCCAAACAATTGTATATATTTTCTTATTTGAATTCTAACCTGGGAGTCGGGGACTATCAACAGTACACTTTTGCAGGGGCGGACCCAGCACCTGGCCAGTCCTCGAGGCCGTCCGTGCTAGATCCGTCGGGAGCTTCAGGTCACCGTGACGCCGACGCCGTCCGCTGGGAAGAAATGAAGAAGGCAGCCATGTTTTTTTTTTTTTTTTGGGTTTCAGTGTTTGGGCCTATTTTTAAAACAATAAGGCACAATGAATTGGGCCAATTTGCAACC
>CAIGRP010070947.1:0-18360 GCA_903798385.1 Fraxinus cuspidata | reverse complement strand
TTCAAATTTATGTGGATGACATTATTTTTGGTGCAACTAATATTTGCCTTGGTGAAGAATTTTCAAAAAGCATGAGCATGGAATTTGAAATGAGTTTGATGGGAGAAATTAAGTTCTTTCTTGGACTTCAAAGTAAACAAAAATATGATGGAATATTCGTAAGTCAAATAAAGTACATATTAGACATGCTAAAGAAGTTATAAATGGATAACCTAAAGCCTGTGAACACTCCGATGAGCACATCGATAAAGTTTGACAAAGATGATCAAGACACTTATATTGACGTCACTAAATATCGAGATATGATCGGATCCCTTCTTTATTTAACTTCTAATATACCGGATATTATGTTTAGTGTATGTTTATATGCTAGATTTCAATCTATCCTAAGGAATCCAATCTTAAAGCCGTGAAAAGAATATTTAGATATCTTAGTGGGACTCGAACCTTAGGACTTTGGTATCTTAAAAGAACTCGCATTGGCCTACTTAGTTATTGGGATGCCGATTGGGCCGGATGCCAAATTGATTGAAAAAGCACTAGCGGGGCATGTCACTTTCTAGGTTTTGTATTTGTATCATGGTTTAGTAAGAAACAAAACTCTATGGTATTATCTACAGCTGAAGCCGAATATATCTCTACCACAAGTTGTTGTGCACAAATGCTATGGATGAAACAAACTCTTAATGATTATCACTTATCTTACGATCATGTTCCAATTATGTGCGAAAACACTAGTGTCATCAACTTGTCCAAAAATCTCGTCTTGCACTCTCGAACTAAGCATATTGAAATTAGACATCATTTTTTTAAAGATCATGTTCAAAAGGGAGACATCACGCTGAAATTTATTGGCACGGAAAACCAATTGGCCGACATCTTCACCAAACTCCTTCCACACAATCGTTTCACTCTGAATTTGAAGTACATGATTAAATAACATGCCCTCATATGTTTTCACTTTAGTTCATGTACACCATATTTATATATAATTTATAATGTTATATCATTTAAAAAAAGGGATGACATTCGATCGACCAGATATGGTCGACCGAAAAACCATAAAAAAAATAGAGGGTTGTCCAGTCGACAGGACCAACCTAACGGTCAACCGAACTGTCAGGTTTTTAAAACCACCCACCCCCCCCAACCCGATCTCCTTTTTCTCATTTTTTCACTCTTCTCTCTCACTTTTCCTCTTTCCCTCCATAGATCTACCTTCAATCTCACCAAATCTTCAATTATCCTCTAGATCTTCTCAAAATTTAAAAAACCATCACTTCTTCTCCTCCAAAATCTTAAAATTCCCATTTTTTCTATCACTACAATTTTATTTTTCTCACTATTTCGGTCTATCGCCTCTTTAGCGAAATTCCACCATTCTTCATCATGTCACGAGTCAAAACTCCGAATAAGAAACCAAGGAGGGAGAGGATGCCAAATCCTTCTTCATCGGAGGACGAACCCGAGGTGCCGGAAAACCACTTTGATAAATCACCTATCATTATCCGTAAAACTGTAGATTTTGCAATTTTTACTCTTCAAGCACCCGAATTTCATATTGAAGAATTTTTCTTAGGTATGGGTTGGGTCTCTATTGCATCTATGGAAGAATACGCATATTCTAAGCTCATGAGAGAGTTTTACAAAAACATGGTATATACTCCTCGTACGGGTAGCATTCTTATTTTCTAAAAAGAAAACGTTTTACGATAACTAAAACTCTTATACGTTCTCTTATTTAGTTAGAAGAATGTGCGAACCCAGTATTTTGTGATATGGCTCACCCACGGTGTGACAATTACAATCATATCATTGCATGTGAGAGAGTAAATGGAAAAGACTTTGAACGTCCGATAAACTCAATTCAAACCAACTTACCTTACCTTGTAAAGTCTTACACATTATCATTGCCCACATTATCCTCCCTAGGAAAGGTCATCTTGATGAAGTTGCTCACTTCGACCTATTCTTTCTTAATTCATTTTTAGTAGGACGAAAAATTGAATTTTCCAACAATTATCATCGGTCACATGAAAATCGTCCACTCTACTACTCGCATCAAGGTTTTACCCTACAGCATGGTCCTCACTAATATTTTAAACATTTTGAATTCCCTCTTAATGGTGAGGTCTTGGACTCACTCTGTCCCATCGACACTATCAATATTCACACTCTTAAGCACATGAAAATTGTCAAAGAACATGGGCAATATGTGGCCCGTACTAATGGATTTGATCCAGACTCTGGACCTTCGACTTTACCTCTTGAAGAAGCTGAAGACGAAGTTGGAGATATAGTAAGGATGATGTACCACAGGTTCCTAGTCCTCCTCATGACATCCTGTGATTGAGTGCTCCACCACCTTTCGGAAGCTTTACTTTTATCGATGATCACTACAATCTTCTCAACGGTTGCATCGATTCCCTTACATCCTCCGTTGATGGGTTTGGCGTGATGCTTCACCGTGTGCAAGTTCAACAAGAAGCAATACAGGCTCAACAAAAAGCCTTTTATGCTCGGTTCGATGCACTCTTTCCACCACAGCCTCCTCCGGATTCTTAGATACATTTTATGCATATGTTATTTAGGCCTTATGTTGATCTATCTTCTTTGTATTGTTACTTTTCATTAGCTTATGCTCTAAGATATCTATGCAATATCCTATGTTGTGTTCTAATGCTATAATTTTTTATTTATGACAAAAGGGAAAAAATATGATATGATGATATGCAATATGATATGATGATATGCTAATATGTAATATGATGTGATGATATGCTTGAGATAATAATAAAAAAATGTTTACCTTCATAAACAAATGTTTTAAAGCGTTCGATTATTGATTTGTAAAAGATAGGGATAATATATGGATCATATGCAAAATTTAGGATTTATGTCCCTTACCATTTGTTCAATATTATCTTGCAAATCATCTTGTTTGTCATAATCAAAAAAGGGGAAATTGTTTACCTATAGTTAATTTGAAACCTCAAAGTTTTGATTATAACAAACAAGTTGGACTTATTTACTAAGGAGTTGAATTCAAGTGATTATAGTCTTTCAATGTGTACAAAGGAAAATTGATCATTGGTCATCAAAAGATCAAAAGCTATCCTCACAAATCAGACTCTTGAAGAAAGTCAAGATCGAAGCCACATTCAATAAATTTAGAGCCAAATTTCGGAGCAAGATCAAATACTTGTTTTCTTAGCTAAGAATGTGAAGGTACTAACACCTTGATATATGGCATGAATAACAATAGCTCAAAACCGTTCCATGCTTTAAAAACAACTTGGTGCATTAAAAAACGATTCGAATACGATTATTTGATCAAGTGAAAAATGACTTTAAAAAAAAAGTTTTGGACTTGTAAAATAATTTTTTCTTGAAAAGTTAATGAAAAATGCTCTCCGAAAGACCATACTGTTCAAAACCCTCAAAGCAGAACAAACGACGTCAAAACGAGGACCGCCAACTGCTGGGGCGGTCGACCGGCCAAAACTAGTGGTCGACTGATCTTCTCTAACGGTCCAAAATTTTACCGTTCTAACTTTTGATTTTTCCTATACAAACGGTTATATTGGTTATCCGAAAATTGGCGATCGACTGGACTGGTCATCCGATTTTGACAGAAAATTTGGCATTTTTCACTTCTATAAATACCAACTCACTTGTCATTTATTATAATGACTTTAGAGCATTCAATTGAGATTTTTTTAAAGCTAAAATTGCATTGATTTATCATTTTATTTATTATTATCAAATCATTTAAAAAAAAAAACTTTTGATTGATCTCAATTTTGAAAATCATTACATCCATCAAAGCTTTATTCATTACTATTTATTAAAGTGTTAGCCTACTTCTCTTCTTGTATTAATTTTTGAATTTATCATTTATTAAAAAGAGAAGATTTTATTTGTAAATTTATTTAAATTGTAGGTTGTGTTGAGGTCCCGGAAAGCTCAACGTTGTAAAATGATCAGTGCTCCTTATTTGTAAGTCACCGAAAGCTTTGGAAAAGGTTGGATTGCACAATAAGTCAATCAATATAGTGAAAATGACCTTACTCGTGATGGAGAGCTTGGTAACGGGGGAGGTAGATCATTTTTGCAATCGAACCTCCATAACTACATCGTTTGCATTATCTTCACATTTACTTACCATCTTCATATTGCTCAAATTACTCGTGCTTAATTATCTTGTGCATATTTGTTGAATTTTTATATTAGCTAGTATATTGTTTTAAGACTTGAATTTATTTTAGAAAAAGTTTTGAAAACAAATTCACACCCCTCTTGGTTAGATATTCTTGGGCTTTCAGACACTTTGTTTATTATTGTAATTGGTCTTTTGACAGTAATCTCAGGCAACTGTACTCCACATCTTATTGTGATTGTTTTCACGAATGGATCCTCAAATATTTCATTCTCTAAAATACTTATGGCCATTACCATCTCTTTAGGATTAGTCTCAATATTGATTGGTAGGGTATTTGGTGCTCTACCTGATATAGCAAGTGCCAGCTATCCCATCTAAGTTTCTAGGTTCTTGATTGAAGCACTCTGATTTTGAAGGGTTGTTTCAGTCATTCTCATAAATTGATTATTTGCCTCTGTGTAGTGCTTTGTCTTGTCCATAGATTTACCAAACATCTCTTCTGGCGAAATTCTCTTTTCAAGCTGCTAATAATGATAACCATGCGGTGGTGGAAGCCACCCTCTATAAAAACTCCAAGGTTTCATCAATTGTTTTCGTCGATAAGGAGCCATTAGATGATGAGTCTACCATGGTTTTGTAAGATGGAAGTAGACATGTAGCCCTTTACTAATGTCGTGATAAGGACATTTCCGAAACATGTTCTTGAATCTATTCCAGAACTCATCAAAGGATTCAGTTTCTCTTTTATGGAATTTGGATATGTTATACTTCAACTTTATTATCTTCGCATGTGGAAGGAATTTGGTGCAGAATTTTTTAGCCAAGTCATTCCAATTAGTGATACTAGCAATGGTTGTAAGTCCAACCATTCAAAAGCTTTATTATGTGGAGTATGTGGGAATAATCTCAATATCATTTGAAACCCCTTGATTTTTAAAGTATTGATCTTTGAAAATCGAGACGTGTGTGGATTTCATCAGCCCTGCCGTAGAATTGATGTCCATTTTAGAATAAATGAATGACATTGGTCTTCAACTGAAAATTTAGCTATTCAAAAGGAGGATAAATGATGCTAGATTGGCTCTGAATAATTTGTAGTCATGAAGTCCCCAATTAGCATATTTCCTTCATTCACTACTGCCTCTCCATTCACTTGGATAACAACATTATTCTGTGCATTAGCCATCTTTTGTTGTGCTTCTCTTTGCCTAGGTGAAAAGTACAATCGGTTTTTGATCAGTTGGTATCAGGTCACCGTTTTCCGAATCTTGCATAAAATGCCTAAAAGAGAAAATAAAAGCAATGAAATAAATTGAAATAGAGAAACTAAATAAAATAAAATAAAAATGATGTTTGAATTAATGCCAAGGTAAATGAATTTAAATTTGAATAAAACCAACGGAAATGGCGCCAAAAACATGTCATGAAAATATGTGTTCCTCTTAAATACCGCAAGTGTACAGTTAATTAACAAGTAGTAAAATAGATTTTGAGTTCAAATATCATTTCCATAGAGATTGTACTAGTTCAAATTTGAATTAATTTAATCTTAACTGAAACAATTGAAATTTGTAATTTTTCCTATAAACTAAATAATCTGCTTATAGATGCAAAACCTAATTTAACTAAAATAAACGTAAGACTAGAAAAAAAATGCAAATTTTATAAAAAATATATATAATGATAAAAAAACGTATTAGTATCCAGAATCCCCTTATATCAATCCCTTTTAAACCCGAACCTTATGAATTTGACATCACGATCCAATTATGAAGATCAATATTCCTAATTTGTTTAACAATCTCTCTTGAGTAGAGTAAACATATTCTTCCATGTGATTCAATTATATTTTTATGATGGATTCGAACATGTACAAATGCATTAAAGATTTATGAATATTTAAAGATCATATAAAGTATAGCGATATATTTTTATACTCTAACGGACTCTACGACAATTAACATTATGTCTAACTTATTTTCTATCTTTCGAAGGTAAAACAAGCCAAAAAAATCATATAAATATTACGCGTATAATTGTAGAGAAAATTAAATCTATATCAACCATTCAATAATTGAAAACGTGCTTTAAATGCTACAAAGAAATAAAATTACAAGTTAAATGATCTATATACAAGATTTATCGTAATTATAGCCTAAAAATAATATAACCTAGCATAACATCGAAATTAAAAACAAAGTTTAACGACATTACTAATAAATTGGTGAGTGATTAATTCCCTTTATGTATAAAAATTTGGAATTTTATTATTTAAGTTTTGCTTTCTGTCGTCGGTCCTTGTGTCGGTGCGTGTTTCGTCCTCCCCTTTCTTTTTATTAACCACAGACGCTGACTTTTTTGTTCAATCAGGAGTCCATTCCAACATAATTTGCTCAATTTCAATTCCTCTCAAAACTCCTTCACAATTATTTTATTGTATTAAAGTCCAAAAAGGAGTACACTTCCTTTTCTTTTCTTCAGCGGGTTGCTTCTCTCCTTTTTCATTGTAAACTTTCTTATTTTCTTTTTGAAGTCTATGAGTAATCCAATTCTTTAGAATTTCATCCCACTTCAAGGTCCAAGTTGAGCCCCATTCCAATTCCAATGAATTATTTACCTTCAAGGCTTCAATTCTTCCACGTAATGCACTTTAATCCTTGAATTCAATAAATTGTGCACTCCATCAATTTCTAAAGTATAGACTTTGATCCCCAAAATTTGAAATTTCATACTTTTTTCTTTTCCAATTGCTTCGAAAAGAGTTCAATAGTAAAATAATAGAAAATTTATCCTAGTTAAGTAAAATTCAAGAGTTTGACGACATAAAAGCTTCGTAAAATGGTCTGAATAAGGGCTTGTTTGAGAACCGTTTTTGTCAAAAATAAAAATGCATTTCTGAGTAGTGTATTGACGAGAAATGTGTGGTTTAAAAATAAGGAAAAAATTTGGATTTCTTTGTAATATTATTTTATTGAAAAATGTTTGGTTGAGATAGGGTTATAATACTATTCAAGAATGCATTAAAAAAAAAAATAGAGCTCAAACAAGGGCTAAATGCATAAAACACACTTACCATTGGACCTTAATTTACCTTTTGCACAACCACCATCAAGAACAAGCCCATCTCCATAAGCCTTAGTTTTAACGAGATGTTTCGTCTTCTTCATTGAATATAGAGCATCATAAACTTTTTCAATTGTAAGATCATGACTATATAATTTCGTATTTTTAAACAACAAACATGAAGCAGGTAAAAACGCAACAAAATCTATCCCACATAAATGAGCACTGCTTGGTTCCTAATCTACCACAACGAAAATCTAGTTCTACGATCCAATAGCGGAACATCAAAGTTCATGGTTGTCATCATAAAAGATCAAGCTAAGCTTTTTAAGTTGATCAAAATCTTGATCTCCCAACAATTTTCAAGCATTAGGCTTTGATACCAATTTGTTGTGAAAAACCGAGATACCGAATAATTTCGATACCAATTTGTTGAAGAAAACACGAGATTATAGGCACAATATGAAGTATGGATCACAAACTCACAAGAAGAAAATAATTTGCAAAATAAAGGAGATTTCACTAAAATATGGAAAAGCAATTACAATGATTTATGTTTACAATTTGTCTAACTAATAATAGGGATAAACAAACCTACAATAAGGTTAAACCAACCTATAATGAGGTTAAAACCCATATTAGGATAAAACAAACCCAATATAATTGTAGAAAAGAGTCGAATATATATATATGGAACAATCAAGTACTTGAAGTAGAGTTGTTGATGATATAGAATGTTCAAAAATTTCCTTATCTTGATCCTTTTAAGTCCAACACAAATTCCAATTTCCAACAGGGCTTCCAAATAGAATTTTGACTAGAATTTGTCAAATAGACTTCGAATATGGCTTCAAAAGTATTCTGAATAGAATTTCCCTTAGCGTGCATGTTATGAAATAGATCGCAAGATAATGGCAATAATGAAATAATGAAGAAGAAAATAAGAACACAAGAATTTATGTGGATACCCAATTCGGAAAAAAACCACGGGCATAGGAGAACAATTTACTATAATCAATAGTTTTGTGTTTACAAAATCAAGATTTCAATAATTTCAATTGAAATCTAAGCTCTCAATTTCAATTTTAGTGGATTGTTCTCCTCTGCCTATGGTTTTTTTCCCGAATTGGGTTTCCACATAAATTAGTTTTTATTTTCTTCCTCATTATTTCATTATTGTCATTATCTTATGATCTGTTTCATAACAAATGGTATCAGAGAGCGAGGTTGATTGTTCCGTATTGTGACAATGAAGTATGACATTTCGTTGTTTGATAGAAACATGTAATTTACATTATGGCAAGTGAAGATGCGAGCAATCTTGGCGCAGATGGATTTGGAGGAAAACTTGCTTGGTCTTGATAGGATGTCTGCTACCTGGATGCAGGATGAAAAGCGGTGTAGGGATCGAAAAGCCTAATCTCAAATTTATCTACATCTCTTAAATCAAATTCTTCAGGATGTTATTAAGGAAAAAATGTTGCTGCGTTGTGGTTGAAGTTAGAGCAACTTTGCTTGACAAAGAGTTTGACCAGCAAGCTACACTTGAAACAGTGTTTGTATTCTCACCAGACGTTTGAAGGCGCATCATTGGATGATAAGTAACTATGTTCAAAGAAATTGTGGTTGATTTGGAGACATTGGAAGTTGAGTATAATGAGGAAGACTTGGCATTGATGTTGTTGTGTTCCCTATCGCCATCATATGTGACTTTTAGAGATATCATTCTTTGCAGTCAGGATATTCTCACCGTGGAAGATGTCTATGATGCTTTACTATCTAAGGAGAAGATGAGGCATCTTATTGGAGAATCTGGGAATCATGCTGAAGGTTTGATTGTGCACCGAATAAAACAAGATAGAAATCTTGGCAGAAATATGGGGAGCATATCAAAATCTGACATGTTTAGAAGACATGTCACTATTGTAAGAAAAACGAACATATTGAAGCTGATTGCTATGCTTTGGAAAACAAAAATAAAGCCGCTCGTGCTACTGAGAATGTGAAGCAACTTGTTAATACAGCGGAAGCTGATGTTGTGGAAGAAGAGTAAAATGGTAAAGAGCTTCTTGTGATTTCTAACTGGGATTCTAAACCTTGTGAAGAATGGGTTCTTGACTCGGCTTGTACTTTTCATATGTGTCCTATCAAAGACTTGTTTTCTATATATAAAGGAGTCTCGAGAGGTTTGTGATTATAGGAAACAACACGTCCTGTAAAATAATCGGAGTTGGCACAATCAGAATCAAAATGTTCGATGGGGCTGTCAGAACACTTACAGATGTAAGACATGTTCCAGAACTGAAGCAGAATCTCATATCTTTGAGTGAATTTAACTCAAAGGGCTACATATACATTGGTGAATGTGGAGTTTTGAAAGTGAGCCAAGGTGCTATTTTTTTAATAAATGGAAACAAAAACTTTACACGAGTGTACATTTTGCAGATTCCACAGTGATCGGGGATGCATCAATTTCTACTTCTTCGGTGACAGATGATAAAGTTACAAAACTTTAGTATATGCGGCTCGGACATATGAATGATAATTAAATGGCTGAATTGAGTAGAAGGGGGATTCTTGATGGGCAGAAGACCACTAAAATAGAGTTTTGTGAGCATTGTGTATTTGGAAAATGGAAGAGAGTCAGATTTACTAAAAGAAGACACAACACGAAGGGAACACTTGAATATATCCATTTAGATCTTTGGGGACCAGTTAGGGTACCATCTGAAGGAGACTATTATTACTTGTTGATAGTAATTGATGACTTCTCCAGAAAAGTTTGGGTATTCTTCTTGAAGCAGAAGAGTGGTGTGTTTGGGACCTTCAAGGAGTGGAACATTGATAGAAAAGCGAATTGGAAAGCAAGAAAAATGTCTACACACTAATAATGGGTTGGAGTTTTGTTCAGATGAATTCAATAGCTTTTGCAGGGCTGAAAATATCTTGAGACACTTGACAGTGCCTAGAACTCCTCAACAGAATGGATGAATAGATCCTTGATGGAATATGTTCGTTGTATGCTTTTAAATTTTGGGTTGCCTAAGCCTTTTGGGTTGAAGCTGCTACTATAGCTTGTTTTCTGATTAATTGCCCACCTTCTGTTGCCATTAATAAAAAGACACCAGAAAAGGTATAGTCTCGTAAACCTTCTTGCTATTCTGATTTGCAATTTTTTGAATGTCCGGCTTATGCTCATATGGATAATGGGAAGTTGGAGCCTAAGTCGAAAAAGTACATCTTTCTTGTGTATAAATCAGGTTGAAGGGATATAAGTTGTGGTGTCCCGGACCAGAAAGGTAGTTGTTAGGATGAACGTAATAATTCATGAACTTGCTATGGTTCGTGGTTCACATCTTGGGAATTCTGATAAAACTGAGGAGCAGAATCATACAACTCAAGTAGAGTTGGAAATTAGTTCAGAGAAACAATCAGAGGTTACAGAATAGTCAACTACAGATCAGTCCAGTTCGGAGTTCACAGATAGTAATATCTTGCCTATTTTGCCTACACTACTGGTACCACAGTATTCTATAGCTAATGATAGACCTTGTAGACGGATTAAACCTCCACGGAAGTATGGGAAAACAGATTTGGTAGTTTATGCATTGAGTATGGCTGAAGACATTGATTCCACCGAGGAGCCTGCTATATATTCAGAGGCAGTCAGTTACAGTGATTCTAGCAGATGGATGATTGCTATGTAGGAGGAAATAGAGTCATTGAACAAAACTAACATTTGAGACTTGGTGAAATTACCGAAAGGCAAAAGGGTGTTCATTGTAAATGGGTATTCAAAAGAAAGGAAGGCACATCAGGGATTAAGAATGTTAAATACAAGGTTAGATTGGTGGCAAAAAGGCTACAGTCAGATTTCGGATGTTGATTTCACAAATGTGTTCTTACCAGTTGTGAAGCATAGTTCTATTCGGGTTTTACTTGGAATGATGGCTAAGAATGATTTGGAGCTTGAGCAAATGGATATCAAGATAACATTCTTATGTGAAGAACTCAAAGAGAGCATCTATATGTAGTAACCAAAAGGGTTCATAGCTTCAGAGAAGGAAGACTGTGTGCTTATTGAAGAAATCCTTATATGGATTAAAGCAGTCACCGAGGCAGTGGTATAAGATGTTTGATTCATTCATGACTACTCAGGGTTTTGATTGATGTAATTATGATAGTTGTGTGTATTTCAGATAGGAAAGTGGTGAATCAACTATATATTTGTTATTATATGTTGATGATATGCTTATAGCAGCTAAGGATAAAGCATATGTCAAAAAAGTAAAATTACAACTCAGCAATGAGTTTCATATGAAGGATTTGGGTGTAGTGAAGAAGATTCTTGGAATGGAGATCTTGAGGGATAGAAAGGCTTACATGTTGTATTTGAGTTAGGAGTGGTACATTGAGAATGTGCTTAAAAGATTCAATATGATGAAAGCTAAGGATGTCAGTACTATATTGACTGCCCACTTCAAATTATCATCAACTTATGTCCACAATCAGATGAAGACAATGATTATAATTCTCGAGTTCCTTATTCCAATGCAGTTGGTTCATTCATTTATATTATGGTTTGTACAAGACCTAATTTGACACACGCAGTTAGTGTTGTTAGCGGATATATGGCTAATCCTGATAAGGAACATTGGAAAGAAGTGCAGTAGATCTTCAGATACTCTAAGGGGCTCTTCAAATCCGTGTTTGCATTTTGGTAGAAATTCAGATGGAGTTATTGATTATAGTTGATTGTTCTCCTCTGATCTTGAGTTTTTCTCGAATTGGGTTTCTACGTAAATTCTTGTATTCTTATTTTCTTCTTCATTATTTCATTATTGCCATTAACTTGCGATTTGTTTCATAACAGTGCACTTTAATTAGAATTTTAATTATTTTCAACAAGGATTCGGATCATACCAAAATTCTAATAGGCACTCCCTTTAAGCACTTTGTTGAAGTAGTCATTTTCATTGATAATTCACGAAAGGGAACTTTCACTTAATTATGCATTGCCAAAAAATGTAGGGTCATAGACCTTTAAGTGATCGACTTGATCCCCAACTTGACCTTTAGTTTGACCGGTTGAGTTCACGCCAACTCTGCGTGGATATCCTTTTGTTCACACAGAACTCATAAATCAAGCTTCAAAAATTCATTTCATACCTTCATTTATCCCTTTCAAATCGCCACGATTACTTGTGCACATGGCCAACCTGTGAATGTCCAAAATTGTATTTTGTAAGTACCAGAATTTATTATAATTGCCTTTAAATCAAGTTACTTATATAAAGATCCTTGTGAAAAAAGAATAAAAAAATGTCAATGCAAGTGTTTTTCCTGGTTTTGAATTCAAGTAACGCATGAAGTTATTATGCATAGACATTTTGAATTGAATGGAATACTTGATATTTAATTATTTTTGAAGAATATTTAGATTTATTTTATTTTTTGTACTACTGGGCCTTTTCTGTTCCTTTATCTCACAAATTGGTAATCTAAACAGAGTCTACAACATAATCCAAGGGTGTTTATGATTTATTTTTATCACAACTATTCATATTTAAGTAGGGGGTATTATGCCTTAGATTTGATATTGATCCTTGACAATAGGTCTTATCTCAAAAATTATACAAAGAGATGTTTCATGAAATAAATTTGGAAGTACACCTCTCGTTCTCTTATCACACGGCGAATATGTGAACTTTGTTATTGTTTATCATGGGTGTTTACGAATTTGAGATGCCAAAAAGTGTCTGATTCCTAAAGATAATTGGGCAAAGACAAGACAAATAATTCATTTCCTTTAAATAAGTATTGTATAGACGGGACAGTACGTGATAGTATTATGAAGAAATGTAACAATTTTTTGTATATTTACATTAGTTTAGCTCGATCTCGTATTGCATACCAAACATCGCTTGATAACTCTTTGGTCATCATTGGTCGCCATTGCCTATTTCTGTCCAATTTTCTTTTGGTTAATGTTCACTAACCAAACCTGTAGTACCAACTAAGAAGGTTGTGGAGTCATGAGAGTGCAGCATTCATGAATGGTTGTTTACAATTGGAGCCATTAAATTTTTGTATTCTAGCCTTGGACCAACATATAGGCTATAGCTACTGTTTTTTGTGGTGTATATATTCCAAAATAAAGTTTCTTTATTCTTCTTTTAAACAGAAGTACATTCTAAAAGGGAAAGCACAGCATTAACTTTTTTTAAAACAATCACCAGATCAAATCATTATTGGACGAGTTATTCACATTCCATTTGATAGTCATGATCAGCCTCAAATTGAAAGTTAAAGTATAGTAATTGTAACATAAGGTACATATAAAAAATGCTAAACGATCCCATAGCTTCATAGTTGGTCAATACTCCAATCTCAGAACTTTCCTATCTCAGTTCTATTGAATTCTTTTTAGGGAAAATTGCAGCCGCGGAACCAAACATTTTCATTTTTTGCAGACTTTATCTCAACCTTTACTTTGTGCCACACATGTTCCAAACCTTTCAAAAATATGCAGCAAAGATCCAAATGGATGGAAACAATCCATTTGACCGTTAGTCAACCTAGAAAATTGAAAAAATGGATATTTTGACCATTTAAAGGAGTGGCATTTTCATCCATATAGTAATTTCCCTTTAAAAACAATAAATAAAAGAAAAAAAATCATCTTCTTCAAACACCCCACCCACCCACCCACCCTTCCCCAACACCAAAATCCTGTCCCCCATTGCCATCGTGGCCGCCGAAAACGCCACCACCATGGCCACCATCTCAAACAACAATTTTCAACACCATTGACCCAACAATTTTCTTCTAATTGCTTGAAACAAACAATATTTTCCAAGCAAAAAACAGTGGAATGAACCCAGTAACAAGATGCACTTCCCTAGGCATGCTACTCCAATTCTTTAATGAGCTGATATCAGGGAAAAAATGGATGCGTCTTGTAGAGGAGGTTCGAAAGTGGGTGGTCCACGATCTTGACTTCCACCACCAGCGCCGAAAAATGGTTCAGAAAGCTATGTTCTCGCTCGGTTCGAAAAATGGACCTATAGATTCTGATTTGTTGCATTATTTGATGTTAGAAGACCATGGGCATAGGTGGCCCGACGAGTAGAATCCACCTGTGACATGGGTAATCCGTGGGTATCATCAAAGGAGATTGTGCCACCAATATTTGTAAACGTGAGTAAGTGATTTTGAAGTGTAAATACGACCAACTCAGGAAGCGTTGATGCCCGATGTTGGGTGGTTTGAGTAGAGGGCAGTGAGGGGTTTCTAGTGGTATGACTGCTGGTGGTTTGGGTGGTTGTTGGCAGGAGTAGAGTGATTGATGGAGGAAGGTGGCGAGTCGGGGTGGTGGGTTGGGTGAAGAAAAGAGATAATGAACAGGTAAATAGAAAAATTACCATTTTACCGATTTTAAATTTGGTCAAAATTAACTCATTTGGTCAACTAATAACCATTTGGACCTCTGCTGCATATTTTTAAAAGATTTGGAACATGTGGTGGCACAAAGTGAAGGTTGAAATAAAGTCTGCAAAAAATGAAAAAGTTAGGGATCGCTGCTGCAATTTTCCCTTATTTTTAATCAAACATTCTATTATTAGAGCATGTTTGGTACGAAAAATTTATAGCACTTGATATTATTAGAGCTTGTCTGGTAGAGAATTTTCTAAACATATTTTTTTCTAAACTCTTTTTCAATAACGCATTCTCGAAAATCATTATTTTTCACGTTGTCCCAATAACTTTTTTCTACTTTTTAGCTAAAAGTTCTCCAAAAAAAAATCATATTTCTCCAAGAAAAATTCTCCCAAACAATAAAGAGCACATAAGTTAAAATTTTGTTGAGTCTAAAACTATGTATCAAACATGTACTAAGTGACACAACTTACTTATCTCATTATTGTTCAAATAAGTTATTCACATTTCATTTGATTATTAGAGATATGTCAAAAGTTAAATAGTATCGGTTCTAGAGATTTTCGAGAAAAAGACCCGATAACTCAACATAAAGTACGAAATAGAACTAGAAGGACCCCATATACCTTCCTTATCAGACATTTTTCTTTAACCTTGTATTAATTACATATGTACGTGTATGTATATAACGCACACAACCTACCCAATTTTGGCTACAAGGGCCATTGTCACTATTTATGATAAATTGACAATACCTTAGATTAGGGTTCATGTGCTCCCACTCCCACTGTGGGTCTAGGCAAAAAAAATATAGCTTACATTATTGGCTAACAAATAAAAGGGCAGTCTCGGAATTTCATGTCCTCTCCAAAAACAACAATATTTGCAAAAACATAAAATCTTTTGGCCCTAAAAGCAAAGCCAATCCGTGAATGCTTATGGGCTTCGATTGGCCACACATTTTTCATATACAGATAAATACAGACAAGAAATTTTTGTTTTTACTTAAATTTATGAATGGAAATGACGTATGCACATAATAGATACAAGAAGTTCCAACTGAAGATTCACATGCTCAACAACAACCATAGATATCAGTCGAAGCAATGTTTTGTTACAGGCCAAAGTATGGTTTCATACTTTGGAGCTTATGAGACACTGTATTTATTGTGAGAAAGTGAATTCGATTGATCCCATTCGACGTTTCAACGAAATGAACACAGCACAATAATTGTCGACATACCACAACCCCATTTTATGGGGTTTTGAAACTGGCCAAGAAGTAACGCAAGTTTTGTTTCGTTTCTATTTTATATTAGTTTGTAGAACTAATCAGTTGAATTTGACATGGCAATCGATTGCATATTTTCTGCACACATCCAACTACATTGATCATGGAAAAATTATGTGATATTTGACCTTTGTACAACCACGTTTTAGTAATAAAGTGCCTAGTTGTAGTCATTCCATTTTTATTGGTTCACCTTGCATAGAATATGTTATGTGCAACATTACAAAAGAGTATGTACTAATGCAATTCACCAGGTAGCACCCGAAATTAAGTCTGAAATCCACTCCAAGCCCAATTGATAGAGTCGACCAGTGTTTCATGCAAAATCATGTATTATATCCACTTCATGAGAATGCTCGTGGCATACATTACTCAAACATAGGACCTCTAGCTCTTATACCAATTGATGTAAAGTATTGTCATCACTTTGTCAAAAGCTATAGTTCATGTGCACTAATGAAATTCATTTTGTATTGCACAAAATCAAGCTTGGGAATCCACCTCAAGCCTAGTTTGTTCAGTCCACCCTTGTTTCAAACAGACTCTTACATTATCTACTCACTACACGAACACACGAGATCTTTAGCTCCGATAGTAACTAATGTAAGGTGTTGTCACCACTCAATCCAAAAGTTATAGCTCATGACACCAATTGAATTCACCATATATTACCCAGAATTAAGAATGGAAATCTACCACAAGTCCAGATGGTGGAGTCCAGACACATTTTCAAGTGTGCTCTTCCATTTTCGTAGAACACCATGAAATACAATTGCTTGTTTGAGTTTTAAACGAACTAAGTTGCTCGTTTTCAAATTTGTTTAATGTAGGATTTTTCCCTACAAATAAAATAAGTTGAAATTTGAATAAGCATCTTCTCTTTTGAATTAAAGAAAAAGTATTTGCATCTTGGAACATCATCAAGGAGCTTCTAAACTTTGTGTTAACTTGAGTTCTGGTAGCTAAGACAGTCACCTATATTTAGCCTTTGTATATCTAAAATTTCCCCTCGAGTCAGTCTATAATGTGATGACCAAAAACATATATATTATTTGCAATCACTAGTTTCAATATATCGTACCATGTTAATATCGCTTGCTTCTACTACTCAAATACAGATTGTACGGAAATCAACTTCTAAGATGCTAGCGTTTTTGTTTCAGGCACATTTTGATAACACTTCTAGATCTCTTAGATTCATCTTGAAAACTCACTAAGCTCGTGTTTGGTACTATTAAAATATCTGATTATAAAATTTCGGTCAAAGTCAACAACTAATTTTAACCGGACATTTCATATGACTCACAACCTTTTAACCACATTTCCATTTTTTTTATCAAAATCTACTGAAAATCTGATTTTAATCTATATCAAATCAATGCTAAATTTTCCTATTTCTTAAATAAAATTTGAAAACTTTGAAAAAACTTTATATAAACTTTTGACCGAAGAATGTTTGGCAAGTGTTAACAAATACTTGATAAAAGTCAAAACAACTTTTTATATACATATTTCGTGAAACCCATAAATACTACACTCATTTCTTCTTTTTAGTCCTTGTTTGGTGTATATTAAAATCAGATTTTAGTAAATTTTGATAAAAATTAATGAAATGCGTGATTGAAAAATTATAAATTCCATTAAACGTGTAGTTAGAAATAATTTATTGATTTTGACTTGAAATTAAAATTTGATTTTAATCTTTACTAAACAAGACAAAACCTTTTAAAAAGACTTGCCAAACAATATTCACCTTTTTTAGTCTTCAACTAAGAATTAGGTTAATTCTTGGCCTCAACTCCAAATTTACATATTTCATGCTTTAATTCTTGTACTACAATTTATTATATTTGAATTAATATTAAACAGTTTTTTTTTTAAAATTAAACAATTCGCGTCCTACCTTTTTCTATATCATTTCGTGTTCTACCTATTACAGAAAGTGTTTTTCATTATTTTGTCGTATCGCTTTATACTTTCCTGTTTCGATTTTCGGACATGTCGATATGTTAAGAATAAAATAGTGCGTCGATTATATATTAAAATAATAACCAAAGCCTAAGATAAAATATTAAAACTCAATGCATTGATTACACTAAATCAGATCTGCGGAAACAGCTTTTACATTCAGAGTACAACTATAATGTACCAAGAAAAGAACTCTTTTCAGCATGCACGTGCAATTAAGATGATTTTCTTATATAATAAATTTAAATAAATGCATTTAACAACATAACAAGTTAGAATCGATAACTGAAAAATAACATACATTTTTATCTCTAATCTTGTTCAATCTATTTGACTGAAGCCTATTAACCAAGGGCGGACCCAGTACCCGACGAGCCCCGACGGCCGCGAGTGCTGGGTCCGCCGGAACCGTTTTTTTTTTTTACAATAGATAGAC
>CAIGRP010070928.1:0-27548 GCA_903798385.1 Fraxinus cuspidata | reverse complement strand
GTTGACCAAAAATAAAATAATGTTATCATATAATTTACGAACGAGTTATCTCACTAAAAAAAAAAAAGTATAATACAACCTGAAATGTCTCAAAAATTAAAATGAAGTTCCACCTTATCAAAACAATGTGTAATTTCTATGAAACAATTTGAAAGTTGGATTGTGTGAATTGTGACTATATATTCATTCCTTGCACTTTTATTTATTACAAAGAAAAATCTCAAATTTAACTTCCATATCAAAAAGTTTCATATGCAGTTAATCCTACCCCCTTCATTTCCCATTGGTGGCTTATTTTTTAGTTAAAAATAAAAATAAATAAAAATCCGAATAGCAACAAATGTGTCCGTTTTGTTATTCTTTAACATGAAAAATATTTGCGTATACTATCTGTACTAAAGTTGGTGATCAAGCTCTAAGAAAAGTACTGGTATAACGTGGATTATTTCATTTGACGAAATTAAAATTAAATGTGCTTTTCATCACGCGACCAAGTTAAACTACTGAGTGTTTAAGGGGTATTTTTTAGGTGAAATATTAAAACAGCCTGGGTATGATTTTTAATTCTCCATCGAGGCTCCGTGGGGGGTTTGGATTTCGTGATCCTTATTTATTGATAAAGTGATATGTTACGCGAAAATATATTTCGAATAAAATATACCGCAAGTGTACGGTTCGTTAACAAGTAATAAAGTGGACTTTTTGAGTGCGAGTATCGTCCCAAATGATTGATTAGTTCTAATTGTAATTACAGTGATTTTAACCAAAACAACAAAAATGAGAATGTATGTTTTGATGAATTTATAACTAAATTAATGATGCGAATACAATTATGAATGCTTTAACCAAACTAAATGAGATTTATATCGAATGCAAGTTGAAGTTTTTCGTAATATATGATGAATGTATTAGGATCACGGATCTCTATGTAATAATATTTTTAAACTTAATTCTACACTTTGACACATGATTAAAATATTGAAAAATCAATGTTCCTAAATTATTCAACACACCATCTCAAGTAATGTCAAACATATTCTCATATATGACCTGACTATATCTGTACGACGGATACGAATATACAAAAATGCATACGTTTTTTTGAACACTTAAAAATTCACACAAGACAATCGGTATATTTCTATCCCATGTTGGATCCTATAACAATTTATCTATGTCGAACTTATTTCCCTTCTTTCGAATGCATGAAATAAGCCACCACACTCAAACTATGTGCACAATAATTATGAAGAAAATAAGATCATATAAATCATTCAAATATCCAAAACGTGTTTTTATAGTTAAGAATGTAAAATTAAGAAATAAAAATCATATTATATAGTTCATCGTCTCCTAGCACAAATAAATCTAGCCTAGCATGTTATAAGAAGAAATCACAAAGAATATTGAAGAATCGACATCACCTAATATAATTCTTGAATTTATTCTCGTGTTCTTGGTTTTGATCTTCGTGTTCTTCGCTTGTTATCTACTTCATAAGCTTTTCAAAATATGTTGTAATACGTGTTACTTACTTTGGACGGGCTTAGGACTTTAAAAGACGCCACAATATTCGTTTCCATAAGATTTGTGATCAAATTAGGAAATCAGAAAATTTTCGTCGGTTTGGCCTGGGCGGGCACCCAGTAGAAAATGAGACGGCCGCCCAAGCATAAAATTTTCGTCCTGTTGTTGAGGTTTAGGGTCGGGCGGCCATAACTGGACGGCTGCCCAGTTATAAAAATTCCGCGAATTTTTCTTTCAACCATTTTCTTCATTCTTTCTTCCATCTTAGTCCTCCACATCAAAGTACTTCAATTTCAGTGCTCCAACTTTTACTCAAATATATATTAGTCCCTAAAATTTCATCAATTTGCCAATTTATCATTCTTTCTTTTTTAATTGCTTAGAAACAGGTTCAAAACTGAAATAAGATAAAATTAACCTAAATTAAGTAAAATGAAATAATAAAACAACACAAAATCTTAGTAACATGGTCTTAATAAGTGCACAAAAATGTACCTATCATGATAGGTACAAGCGGGAGGAGATTGGAGACCTTACCTCTAGAGTTATATCAAGAGGAAGAGAAAATTTAAATAGTAAAGGATGAAAGAACTACTACCGAATACCGATACAATTAAATCTAACACAAAGGGGCCTTATGACAAGGGTAAAATCCCACATTGAATAAATATATAAAAACAAATAAATAATATTTAAAAGTTTGAGTTACTCCTCTTATAAGATTGACATTTTAAAATGGAACAACAGATCTTATTATGGTATTAGAATTCATTAAATTCAAGCGATTTATCATCTTGTGGGGACATATTAAAGATAGAACCACATATCGAATAAAAATAAAAATAAATAAACAATACAAGAGTTTGAACTACTTAAGTTCTTAACAAAAGCAATCTTTTAAGATAAAAATCCAAGTCTTAATACAATATTCTTTTTTTTTTGTTGACGTAGGAACCCGCAGCCGCTACTCGTGAGTGCGCACTGGGAAAACCTCGCTCCATGTGCAATAACCCGCAAACCACACATGAGAGATAAACCGTCTAGGCAAACCCTGTGCGATGGGCTCGACCGAGGAAGTGTTGGCAGGGGATTCGAACTCGTGACCTTCGGTCTCCGCGCTCACCTGCTCCATCAACTCGGCCACCCTTGAAGGGGTTTAATACGATATTCTTACGTAGCCATAATATACCTCTTGAGATGCCTTGGACATCACGAGACTATGGTTACTAGATGATCACAGTCCATGGTTACGCCTTGATTCGCTAAACAATTTGATGCTTTATTTCCTTTTCTAAAATATGAAGCTTATAATTCGTGGATATTCTTGATTTCTTTTTACTTGGTATTTACAGTTCATGGACGACGTGATTAGATGAGAAGAAATGAACCAATCCTTTCACATCCTTAATTCCCAAAGCAAAGCAAGTGTTTCAACTTCATATAGAAGCCAAAAACCATGGTGCCGAGATGATCACGGACCATACATTTTTTAGCTAAGGATTGTTCATAAATTTATATTATTGTAAAATTCTATGAAGAACTAAGAGTCCTTGTAAATTTAAGTTTGCCTTAGTTTATCCTATAAATAGGGAGCATTCTTTAGGCTGTATGTGTTATCATCAAATAGAGAGAAAAATAGGTTAGAGGAGATATGATTGATATTTTTTCTTGTAAACATTTTTTTCCATAGATAATTATTGCAGTGGCGAAAGATGACGTAGTCTCACATTCAAACGAATTTCTATAAATTTTGCGTGTTCTTGATTGGTTATTTTCTTTCTTTTTTTTTTCCCCTAAATTGTTTGCTCTTGGTGGGATAGGATTGAAATTTATAATTCTCAACAACCATCACCTGCCCCTCGACCTGGATTTCCTTTACAAGCACAATCAGTGTTAAGATTGAATTGTCCCTCCTCTGGTTTATTAAGAGGTTGTATTCAGTTTTCTAGTTAATGCATTGATTTTTTTTTTTTACATAATTTTGATAAGAACTTTTCAGTAATTATAAACTACCATTAGTTAATCTTATTTTTGTAAACAAAATATATTGCGTTGATTATGTCCAAAATCTCTAATACCAATTGTTGAGAATTTAAGAATCGCCTATTGCTCAATATCACTTGATATGAAATCAACCACAACATTGAGAAGTTGAAATTATATGGCAAAATTTGAAGTATTTGATCGCAAGCAAAAGAATAAAAGAAGACAAGAAAATATGGCAGATGAATTATGAGATTTTTATTGTACCACAATTAATGAAGATTGAGAAATATTACAGTGATTCTAAAAATTAGTAATCACTTTTCTCACTTGACAAAATTGTGTAGAAGAGCCTAATATTTAAAGGGAACATGTAGGGGACGTCAAAACTCTAATAGATGAGTTGTAGTTGAAGTAAAATACCAAAAATGTGTTAACACGCGAAAAAGGCATAGACCGAATAACCCTATCCCTCGAGTGCAGGAGGGCGATATGTGAGCAACCAAGTTTCAGGAGAAAACCTATAGATGTTGCTCGAGCGGTCAGTAGTCGTAGGCCAGCAGAAATACAACGATTTTTCTTCCCGATCCATAATTTCAACATCTTCAAGTCCAATACAAATTTCAACTCCCAATAGAGCTTCTAAATAGAATTTCAACTTGAATTTGACTCTAAAAGCATTCCAACTTGAATTCCTCCCGACGTGCACTTCAATTAGAATTCTTCAATTACTTCAATAAGGAATTCAGATCACACTCAAATTCTAACAATCTCCACCTTGACACAAATTTCACTGCAACGAACAAAACTCCAAAATTTTCTTTACATAGAGAAGAAAATCCATCTCCAAGGAATGAACTATCTCTTAAATAATAACCAAATCTGATTTCTCCAACCAATTACAAAATACTCCATATCTTCCAATGAATCCAAGTACCACTCTACAAAATTATCCCAGATTCTCAAAATATCATAATGATTTTAAAATTCACCAAACTGAGCTGTAACACACCCCAAAGCATTATCAAATCCAAATACTTTTAAAGAAGGTCCTTCTTAGATTGTACACATTCTACAACGTTGAAAGCATGCTCAACAAAATCAGCATCCACATACATTTTTTTACTAGGTCCTTAGAATTAGAATATAATGGCACCGCAGGTGATGGTAGCAAAGCAGCATTATCCATATCTCCTAAACTCCACTAAGTTATATTCTTCAAATCTGCCCAATTACGAGCTTCTAAAGGTATTGTACTAAATCGAATGTCCACCATGATACTGAACATGTGCTGATTGATTCTTCTAAATTCTGCACGACCCTACAAGATGTATAATTGAGACATTTTCTGTTCCCCCAATACAACTTGGGCACACTTACAAACCTTCAAATCTCTACCTCCACCAAAGAACTCATAACCCTTTCAATCAATGATAGACAATGAGATGAGATTCTTCTACAAATCCGAAACATGTTGAACTTGACCAAGTGTTTTAATTGTTCCATCCAATAGCTTCAATCTAATCGTACCAATTCGAGCAACCCGACAATTGTGTTATTTCTCATAACCACGATACCTTTGTAAAAGATTTCATATGTAGTAAACAAATCCTTATTAGGACTCATATGAAACACACACGCTGAATCCAGGATCCAATCCTCCTCTGGTTTAGACTCGATGTCAGAAATAGCCAAGAGATCTCCTCCACTTACAATGTTCTCTGCGAGGTCCGCTTCACCTGAAGTCCCTGATTGCTTCACATATCAATCTACAGTCAACCTTTCTTTATTATGTAATTTATAGCAATCATTCCTCATATGCCCCTTCTTTTTGCAGAAATTACAAATCTGATTAATAAACTTAGACTTCGATCTGTCTCTTTCAGAACCACCATGATCAATAAGGTCTTCTCCATCTCTAGCCTCAAACACCAGATGTTTCATCTTCTTTTTTAAAAACAAAGCATTATACACTCCTCTATGGTGAAAGTATCACGACCATACAAGATCGTGTCTCAAAATGAAGAAAGCGAAGCGGGCAACGAACACAATAGGATCAAGGTCAAATCTTCTTCATCATACTTTACTTCCAAAATTCCCAAATTTGTGACTATCTCTTTAAATACAACCAGGTGATCTTCCAATGATCCTCATTCTACCATTCGATAAGAGTATAAACTCTGCTTAAGATACAACTTGCTTGTTAGACTTTTAGTTATGCACAGTTGTTCCAACTTCAACCAAAAGCAGTTGATCAACCCTCATTCAAAACGTCATAAAGAATGGTATTCGATACATGAAGATGAATGTGAAAAACAGTCTTTTTATCCTTTCATAATTTCTTCCCCGTGGTCAAAGTTGCAGGCATTTTGTCAATTTTCCGCCACGCATCATGCAAAATCTAGTGGCATAGAGAAAATCTAGTGCTCCAATCCAAAAGCTAGATATCATACTTTATGGAAGCCACACAAACAAAAACTTTGAACAAATCAAACCCTGCGCTCTTGTGGAACTGCTGAACTTAGGCTCTGATACCACTTATTGCGTTGATTATGCTCAGAATCTCTGATATCAATTGTTAGGAATTCAAGGATCGCGTATCACTCGATGCCACTTGATATGAAACCAACCACCGGATTGAGATGTTGAAATTATATGGCAAAATATGAAGTATATGATTGCAAGCAAAAGATTAAAAGAAGACAAGAAAATAAGGTAGAGGAATCAGAAAATTCTATTGCACCACAAATAATGAAGATGGAGAAATATTACAATAATCCTAAAAACTAATAATCATTTTTCTTACTCAATAAAATTGTATAGAAGAGCCTATAATTTATAGGAAACTTGTAGAAACTTCCAAACCAGAATAAATGAGTTGTAGTTGAAGTAGCAAAAAACGTGTTAAAACTCGAAAAGGACATGGGCTAAATAACTTTGTCGCTCGAACGATAAGGTAGTGACATGCTAGCGACAGATCGAGCGACCAAGTAATGGGAGAAAACCTGTAGGTGTTGTTTGAGCGGCTAGCTAAAAGATTCTAAACGCATTCCAAACTGAATTTCTCTTACGTGCACTTCAATTAGAATTCTTCGATTATTTCAACAAGAAATTTGGGTTACACTCAAATTCTAACAAATAAAACACTGTGAAATAGAGCTGTGAACAAGAAATTCAAATCATAAACATAATTAATTCATGTAAAAATCCAAGAAACCCTAATCAGGCTGCTAATCAATGATTTTGAGGATTAACAAGATTAATAAGTGACTGTTATTACAAGCTCTATTCGGAAAAATGAAAACATAATACAAGCAATAATTTCATTATTCAGCACTTCAGTTTGTAGAAAAATCACGCCAATCACAGATTTTTCTCTTCAGGAAAAATCCATAAATTTGTTGATCCGGTCGACAAATTCACTAAATTTAGCATATCATTCCAGTAATCCTTGTTTTCTTCGAAATCTCCGTATGAACTTGTCATGTTATAACCATCAGAAATAGGCAGAAGGCCATCCATAGAGCCTGCAATATATTTAGAATCCATAGGATATGAAATATTCTCATCATCAAGCCTCGTGGAATTCTCAATTACTTGATCAAGATAATTGTTTGGTGTTCCAACTCCACCTGCACCTGATTTCCAAATGGAATTCATGTTTGTTACTGATGAATTTCCATTAATGACTCCTGTAGTCGTGTTTGAAAAGAAGTTCCTCGAGAAGTTTAAGGTTGATGTGGGTGACACAAGGCTTCCTGCTGCTGAGGTGAAAAGGAAAGAGTTTATTGTTCCTTCCCACACTTTTAATACATCCAAACACGGTGACAGGGGACGTGGAGCTGGCATTGCTACTGGTTGTGGAAAAGCAGAGTTGTGGCGGTGTTGGAGGTTCGACTGGCGGACAAGCCTAGCTTCGGCTTCTAGTCGAGCACTCTCCCATTGTGTCATGTGGCTGAGGTCGGAAGCATCCTTGGATTGGCCACCGGCGAAGTTCTTGGGCTTATGAGTCACTGGATCAATGCCCATCCTGGTTAATCTCTTCTTCAAACGTGTGTTCCAGTAATTTTTTATTTCATTGTCCGTCCTCTTTGGCATATAAGTTGCTATGGCAGACCATCTAATTAGACTAAAAACAACATTAATATGCATGCAAAAATTAATTGTTCAACAAAGCTCCCACTTTACAAAATTAATATGCTTGCAAAACTAACAAATTGAGCAATTATCTTAGCCTCTGAAGCTGTGAGTCCATAAAATATGTTATCAAAAGTTTTATAAAAATTGGAACCAAAATGGGCTTAATATTTTTGGTGTCAACTCTATGAATCTTTTTTATGTACTCAAAAGATCTATAAAGTAACTATTTGCTTTCCAATTACTTCATCATGTCAAAAGTAGTATTTTGTAAAACCACTTTATATAAAAGTTAAAATAATTAAATAGGATCACATGCTCACGTGTATATCATTTAAATATTATTTTCAACACACCTATATTTTCGTATAGACAAGATTTTTTTTTTTCCATTAAGGCCTAACACGTTCACAATTTGTTTAAATTATTGGCGGTAAATTTGTCCTAGAACTTTTGCCTACTCAAATACCATATTGAACATTTTAGTCTAAAAGTTTAAACCGTTAACTAAAATCACATTCAAATCATATAAATATATATTGTCTTCAACAACCATGTCATGTCATGTTTTGGTTACGCATTTCAACATAAGTTGAAAAGTACGTAAAAGAATGAAAAATCTCAAGGTACAAACTTTTATCAAAAATATTCTAAGCCTCTGTTTCTACTAATTTATTACTAGTTTATAAGCTCATGTTATATTAAATCGAAGTTAAATATTAATTTCAACTACCACATTTCGTGAGATACTTTTTATTCTCCTAAAAAGTTACTAATAAATTTACACGGAAAGAGAAAAATATGTCATGTATACAGTTTGGATGTCCTCAAGATAGTTTTACCTGTTTCCTAAAAGAGCATGGAGTTGAATGATGGTATTTTCTTCTTGCAAGCTGAACTTTCCTCTCATAATATCAGGTCTCAAATAATTTTTCCATCTCAATCTGCAGCTCTTTCCACATCTTTGAAGCCCTATATGCCACACCAACCAAATTGGCTTAGTATATGCACTTTATATAACTTAAATGTAATTCGACTTTGCTAACAAGTCCCATAGAGCACAGCATGCTTGGCTGTGCTTGTAGAAACATTACTTTTAGGTTTTGACTCATTTCAGAAAAGTAACTTTTTCAACATTGCCAATATGCCAGTTGGCTATGCTTAAAAGTATATCAAAATTAAAAGGATATAAAATTATTTTCAAAAGCACTGAGCATATTTTGAAATGCTCATCAGTAATTTTAAGTTACTTACAGATTACTTTTTGCAAAAGAGAAAATAATAATAATAAAAAAAACACTTTAAGAGCAGCCAAAAATGCTGACTAGAGCAAAGATAGAAAAGAGAGGGAGCGAGACCAGCTTTTGCCGGCAAGGAACGCCATCTTCCATGCCCGTGTTCTTCAATATAAGCGAGTAGCTTTTTGTCTTCCTCTCGAGTCCATGGCCCTTTCTTTAGCTCCAACTTCACATGGCAGTTAGTTGACTTTCCCATTTTAGGGCACCACTGTGTTGTAAAAACCCTACAGTTACTTTGCTACTTCCAACTATAGAAACTCGCAAGACATGAACAATAGGAAAGAATGAAAGACGTATATAAAGAAGTGAATACTAATATGAAGGAAGTGTGTGGAATAATGGTATACCTAAGAATTTTATGAGGGAAACTGCCCTGCAATTTACTACATAAAGACTTATTTATTGCAAAATCTCAGGTTTGCAGTTTGTTTGCTACAATCTATAGGTATTTGGAAGAGAAATAGTGCCCATTCGAACAATTTTTGTACTATCTTGTCGGGCCATTTATGGGATAATGACGTCATTCATTGAAACCTTAAGAGAAACTGTAATGCTAGTAGTGGGGTCTCTTGTCGTAACATGGACAGCATAGATTTTGCAGTCGGATTCGTGACACAACTTGCGGTTTATCATTTAATTCACCTCTTCTCAATTCAACTTATTTAAGTTTTGGAAAATATACAAGTGAACTCCTCAACTTAATCGATTCAGTGACAAATTTGTTAATTTGACCACTAAAAAGTCATCTTTCTTTAGAATGACTACTTTGCCCTTAATTATTTGATTTTAACTTAAATTTTAGTTCAATTTTTAGCTAAACCAATAGGGACGGAATAAATACGAAAACTGAAAACCAAAATGTGAAAAAATAAAAAAATCTGCCAAAGAGAAAATAAAAATAAAAATACCAGTCTCCAACATTTATCTTCATCCTCATCCTTCACCAACAATGGATTCCAAAATTCATGTAGAAAACCTATCAAAGGGCTATGTGTAACATGATAAGCTAGGGCCGCAGTTGTTGACCTCAAATTTGTGCTTTCAACGTGACCAACAAATCTTAAAGCCTTTCGCATTCACGCAAGCCTGATTCCTACATATTTAAACAAACTATTAACCACATGTGGCTTCCTTCGATGGTGGTGGAGTCGGTCGGATGCACTTCGATGATCAAATCATTTGAGATGATGAGTATATGAGTGTGAGGGGGCTTTAAACGTGAGCCTTCAATGTAAAAGGAGAGTCAACTTTGAAAAATGATAGATTAAGCAGTAAGAGCTAAGTTATAGCTCGAAAGTCTATACTTGCATTACCTTTTGAATGATACTAAGTGTGAGCTTTTATAGTAGATGCTGAGTAAGAGTTGTTAAATGAAGAGATATAGGGCCTCATTCTAATGGCTGGGATCTTTTGTCATATTCGTCAATCAGTTATTAACATTAAATGCTAATATCATTTTATTATCCATAATACCTAAATTGTGGCTTTAGACTTGATCTGATTAGTTGAAAATGGCGGCGACAACAATGAATGTCACACCAATCTCATATATTAGATTGCGTGAAAAGTTTTTACGTCGAGCTTCTTAAGCGGACTCCCTTGTGATGCAAGTTCGTTTCTTTCCATGGAGGTCAAGACGATCCAATGAATTCGACATCTGTACAGTGGCTCGGCCTTTCATGGGGTTCGGTCAAACTACCTTTTGGCAGTTCAATGTGGAGTGTGGAGCTAGGTTTGTTTGCCATGTAAGATTTCTGGAGCCTTATAATGTGAGGTGTAACAATAGTCTCGAAACTCATGTATGATTATTCATATAATGCGTGGACTTTCAGGTTGAGGATTTCTTGTTTTTGTGCATTTTTGCGAAAAAAGTAGCAAGCTCCCGAAGTTCATTGATGATTATTCATAAAATACGTGAACTCTGAATAATTTAACAAATAGATAATTGAACTTTGTGACTTATTAAATACAATAATTGTAGTACATTAAAGCATTTCTAATAGATTTTCTAAATACAAAATTGTCTTTATTTTAAAGAATTAATGTTTTAAAACAAAATCCAAGAAACTCTCTATTTTAACTTTTTAAAATAGATAATAAGTTTGGTTCTTCAAATTTAGAGAGCTAAACTCACTCTCTATTTTTAATAAATAATAATTACACTTAATAATTCACATATTTCAATACTCTATTCCTTAAACTATTCAAATAATATTTAAATGGATTGGCCATTGACATATAAAAAATAATGCTCAACAAAATATAAGAAGAAACAAATAAAAGTGTCTTGAGAAAATCAAAACGAAGAGCTAAAATAAAGAGCATTATTGAAATGTATAAAAATTTTAACTCTGTAAATTTAAAAATACTCTCTATAATGTATATAATACTCTTTATAAATAAGGAGCCTCTTGGAGATATTTTAAGAATTGAGAGTGTGTTTGACTTTCTAAATTTGGAGAGTAAAAAACAATCTCTATTTTAAAAATTTAAAATAAAGAATCTCTTGTAACTTATTTTTAAGCATTAAATCTTTTAAATAATGGTATTTTGTATTTAGAAAGTCTATCGGAGATGATCTAACCTTTTAAGAGAATATCATGAAGGTGCCAACATTAAAACATTTGTTTAATGGCTATTATTTGGGAAAAAGAATGTTTTGAACAGTAATTTTTAGGAGAATGTGTAGTTAAAATAAATAAAATTTTAGATTTACGTGCAAAATATTTTAGTGAGTAAATGTGTTGTTAGAAACAAGTGTGTAGAAAAAAAAGTTCTCAAATAATTATTGTCAAATAGGGGCTAAAAATTTGGTTGGAACAATTATGGTTGAATTTCAATCTTTCACATGGTATAGTATGAATACTCAATTTATAAGATTGAGGTTCTAGGTCCTTAGATCATTTGAATTTATGAATTTGTATCCTAATTGATTAGATCTATCAAATATGAACATTAATCCCTTGTTTGATCTCCATTATTTTCAAAATATATTTTTTTTCTCTTTTATTATCAACCACACATTATTTAATAAAATAATATTACCCACAAACTTAAAATTTTTTCTTGTTTTTAACCATAGATTCTCCATCAAAATATTATTCTAAAGTGCATTTTGAACAAAAGTGGGTTCAAACAAGCTCTAAAATTGTATAAGAATTTTACGAACTTATAGTTAAAGAGCAAATTAAGCACTTATCTTGGAAAATTTAAAAAGTTGCTAAAAAGTTAAGGTCAAATCAATAATTAATTTTAACCACATATCGTGAGCATACAATTTTATCAACTTTTCATTTACACATTCATCATTTTTTATCAAAATTTATTTAAACTTTTATCAAAACATTTGAAACCAACCCCTAAACCTTAAGATCACACATTTCTCTCCAATTCAATCTCAAGTCGAATGTAATTTTAACAATTATATTGACGATTTCTGTTAACTGAGGATTGAGATCACATATTTAAATACGTTGAGAACCTAGAATAAATTGTAGAATCATAACCATGTGTGTGTTTGAGCTACATTATTTTGGAAGAATGTATTCTGGAATAGTAGATTGATGGAAAATGTGTGGTTGAAAAAGAAGGAAAAGTTATTGATGTGATGGAAAATATTATTTTATTGAAAAATGTGTGGTTGAAAATGAGTAGAAAAATGAAAATGAAAATTTTAATGTGTACCAAACAATAAAAGAAGGAAAAGTTCTTGATGTGATGAAAAATATTATTTTATTGAAAAATGTGTGGTTGAAAATAAGTAGAAAAATGAGAATGAGAATTTTAATGTGTACCAAACAAGGTCCATATACATCATGTGAAGATTTATGATCTAATCCTAATTTTTCCAACAATAAAGCTGCTTGGACAGGCTGAAATTCAGATTTAAAAACAGGGGTTTGAAAATTCCAACGTGGCATTAGTTTTGGAGGGAAGCACTGCTATCGTGGACCACAATTATACAGCCCAAATTATTTCAACGTGGCATTCTTTTTTGGAGGGAAGCTAAGTGTGGATCACAATCATATAACCTCAATTATTACTATATTTTCCCACCGTTTTCCTTGTAGAAAAAAAATCATATAGCTTCAAATTATTCCCACCCTTTTTCCTGGTGAAAAAAATTGATCTTCACTCTTCTTAACACTTTCAGAAACCGGAGAAAATATGTTTCAATCCCTACCGAGGTGTTAATAGGTAAAAATTGATCTTCACTCTTCTTCATTTTCGAAATTTTAGTTTAATTCTTCTTCTTTCTTGGTAATTCTAAATGAGAACCAACTGATTTTTTTCTAGTCCTATTTATAGTTTATGTAGATCTTGATGTTAGATAGCCTTTATCCTTCATTGTTATTAAGACTCTTGTCCTTCCTAACAAAAGTTGTCCAGTGCTTTGGCCAATAACATAAGCAATTTTTTTTGACATACTTTGGGAATTTTCTATAAGTTCTTTGAAGGTGACAATTTGTGTTTCTATATCGTCCTATTTTTGCCCAGTTGAAGGTTTTTGTTTAAGGTTTCAAGTTTTGGTTTTGCCTCTTTATTTTTATAAGCAAATGTTCTTTCCCTGCTTGAAAATATTGATAATATAGTAATAAAAACAACACTTTTTTTCACATGAGTATTTGAAAGATGTCTTTGATTAGTCACTTAAAATTTTGTTGAAATTGATTTTATTGTTATTTAATTGTAGAATATGGACGACGTGCAAGACAAGCATGATGATGTGTTGTTGGAATATGATAATGAGAACAACACATAGTCGAATGAGAGATATCGGAAGAAGGTAATGTAAATGTGCTTGAGGTGGGTATGCTATTTAAAGATGATAAAATATGTATGATTTATAAAACAAATATGCTTATGCCGTTGGTTTTCCAATGAAGAAAGGGAATTTGTAAAAAAGGACGATGGGGTATTGAGATATGTGACGTTGACATGTAATCGTGAAAGCGGAATAAGCGGTAATGCTAGCGGTTAATTGAAGCGCAACCAATATTTAAAATGGGTTGTAAAGCCATGATATCTGCTTCTTTAGATATTCTTGAAAGTTGGAGAATTAACGTGGTCCACAATGGCCGCAATCATGAAACAACTCCTTCCAAATTTAGGTTATATCGTTGCAATCGACACTTGAGTTCACATGTGAAACGGAAGCTTCAAGTGAATGATTTGGCCGGGATTCCGTTGCATAAAAGTTACAACTCTGCAGTGGTAGAAGCAAATGGATATGAACACATTAGTTGCATTGAAAAGTATTGTCGGAATTATATAGAACAAGTGAGGCGACTACGACTTGGAGAAAATGATGCTACAGAAATACAAGCATATTTTTCAAAAATGCAAGTAAAATGCCCAGGATTTTACTTTGGTATGGATTTGGACGACGAGTTGCATCTTAAAAATTTATTTTGAAAATATTATCGATGTAGGTAGGCATACAAGGAGTTTAGTGATGTGGTTACTTTTAATACCACGTATCTCACTAATAAGTACGACATGCGCTTCGTCCTATTTGTTGGCATCAATCATCACGGAAAATCAACATTTCTTGGTTACTGTTTGGTATCGAATGAAGACATAGATACTTTTGTGTGGTCGTTCAGGAGATGGCTTCAGTGCATGCATGGTGAAGTTCTACATGGAATACTTATTGATCAAGATAAGGTCGTACAAAATGCAACTTGGATTGTTTTTCCAAATACGAAAATATAGATGGTGCTTGTGGTATATTTTGAAGAAGCTGCCTGAGAAGTTTGGATACCATGTCGATAAGGGTTCGATATTTAGGACTATACACGGATTTGTGTATGATTCACACTCCATTCAAGAATTTGAAGACGATTGGACAGTGACGATTGATACGTATAGCTTACATGAAAATGATTAGTTGTTATGATTATACGAGAACCAACGGCGTTGGGTTCCTGTCTTTTTGAAAATCATTTTCAGGGTAGGGATATCAACAATATAGAGAAGTGAGAGTATGAATGTGTTCTTCGATGGGTATGTGCCTCAATGAAATAGTTTGTCGAACAATAAGAACGTGTCCTGAGGAATAAGGTTGAAAAGGAGATTAGAACAGATTTCAAATCATTTTCCCAAATGGTACCATGCGTAACACGAGGGTTGCAATAAATTACAATGGATTTGTTAGTACTCTTGCACAATTGAGATACAAAGAGATGTCTAAGGGCTTTGCAGGGGTGGCAGACCTTGTTGCAGATGATGAAATGCGGTTATGTGCAATAATTAATTTGATAAAATGTCAATGTAAAGACATTAGGACGTCAAAATCAAGTTCCATAAGTAATTCGATATCGCGTCATACTATGCATGTAACCAATTATTGTATCGATTTATCAAAAGCTACGAGTGGCCTCGTACTGGATCCAAAATTGACACGATGGAATGGAGCACCAAACAAACTTAAAGAAGGAACCCATTGGAGATGGCATCGAAGAAAGAGACCAAGAAATGACAATAGTAATATGGCTGATGGCAGAATCAACTTTCAACCACCTCAATAATATTCCATGTCGACCCCAATGTCATATTTGAACAATTCTATGTCGACGCCATTCTCATTTTAACAACTGTCAATGCCTATGCCATTCTCCATTTTACAACATTTATCGAGTGAAATTTCATCCCTCCGTTGAGGAAAATGTTATATTTAGTTTGGAAGGTATAAACATGTGTTGATATATGAATCTAAACCTCATTTTTTCATGAATGAATCATTAACTATTTCATATGATATTTTATTGTAGGCCAGGCATTGCCGTACTACTATCCAAACTTATTTAATGAAAGTGGCAGAGGCGTGTGATGTTAGGAGTGTGGTTATTATTTTCCCTTTTTTTTATTCAATTTGTTTATGCATTGTGTTTGTTCAACTATCTTCTAATAAAATGAAAACTCTCAACCTCACTTGCATTTGCACTTGCATTGAGTGCGTGAAACACTATCTCGTGCATTCAAAGTCGAGTTTAAGCAGTTTACAAAAAATTTTAGTTCTACCATTTTGACACCTATATTTCCATGGTAACGTTCACCGCCTTTGCCGACATTCTGGATTGTACAAAGGCCCATGAAGAGAAGGGGAAGTTTCTCATAAGCTACGCAACACTTTGAACATAAAACATAATTAGTTTGGTTAGAACATTAAAAGTGAAACTGGCAATGAGTTTTCATCAAGAAGAAACCAAGGCATGTAAAATATTTCCATGTTGTTACATGTCAAGCTGGCTGCTCCCCTTTTGTCCTCACTTTCGCGTTTCTTTTTACGTCTAGATGCTCACATTCATCGAAGTCTAGAGCTATTCTTCATCACTTATCTGAACTCTAGATTAGAACATTCGTGACGTTTCTTCATCTATGTCATCATCACAGTGTTAAGGATGGTAGTGCTGTCGTGACTAGATTTACCTTTTGTTTCTTCTTTTACAACCCACTCCCAAAATCCACAATTCTGACTGCAGCAATGAATAATTTTCCTATTGAAAATATGAAGTTCAACCAGAACTACACCTAGAGGGGATGAATAGGTGATTACGCGGAATTAAAAACTTAATAATTAAATAACAACAAGTCACTATTAATTATCTCTAGATGGTTAATCATACAATTCAATTTTTTCCTATGTTGAAATACCACAGTTATAAAAGCAATAAACTAACACAAGATATGATCACAGAGAAACCCCAACTAGGTAAAAATTCCACTTTACCAGTCAATAATCCACTATAAACGAATTAAAACTTATAGTCCGCCAGACTCAATTACCACTAATACTTTCAGACCTCCTGACTGCAATTCCCACAGCTTTCCTAAATTTTGTGCGCCTGCACCAATTCCTAGTTGCAGTTTTCTAAACTCTCCTGGGTTACGCTCTCCTGTAGCAATTTCCAACTTTGTGAATACGTCTATCTCCTAAGGATTAACGAAGAACTCCACGCTTTTCAACGACTGGAACTCTAGTCACCTTCCCTTGATCTTCAGAACTCTGACAGTTATGTAGGAAATAGTAGTTTGATATTTGGATTGTGAATTTGATATTTTTATTGCCAATAGTCAATCACTGAATGAATGTTAAAAGCTAAACTGATGAAGCTGATATGAAGGGAATGTGTTTTTCTCAATGTTCAACCTTAGAAAAATCGTTCAGAGGCGTTTAGTTATTTATATGTAGGTCAAGGTATGAATGGACTAGATCAAAAGCCTTAAAAACGAATTAAAAATTCTTGTCGCTTGAACGAGAGCTGGGCGACAGGCGAGCGACAGTGTGTCGCTCGGTCTAAGGCCTGGTGACAAGGGATGACACAGTTTCTGTTTCTGACGCTCGACCCAAAACTCGATGACAGTCTATCGCAATTCCAGCGCCGTTTTTCCTTCTATTTCATTCTCGAACCCCTAGACCTAATATATTTAATTTCTACTAATTGCACATTACTCCTTGAATTTTACAACATATTAATTTTAGTCCATTTTATTCACTGACTTGCTAATTACATCAAATACCTAACAAGCTCTCCATTCGACATTCTCTGACAAAACTACATTCTAAAGTCAAGGCAGTAGTGAAAAAAAAAAACTGAAACAATCAATAACTGTCTTGATCGAATTCTACTTTTCATTTATCAAAACCTATTTCCTGAAGTAGACAACTCAAATATTTAGTGTAAATGTATGTGAAATAGTACTTAGTGTAAAAACAGTTCAAGCAGTACTAAGTGTAAAAGTGATTTAAGCAATTAATAACTCATAATGCTTCTTTTCAGTTTCATATCATAAGCTAAATTAAGACGTAATTTCATTGCAACCCAACATACCAAAACGAAATATTGCTACAACTAAAATATCAAAACTTAATTAGCAATATATCATAAGCTAAATTAACATGTAATATCAAGGCAACCCAACATACCAAAACGAAATATTGATACTACTAGACACCAAACTTAATCTAGCAATACTGAAATTATCATTTAATCCAAAGTTCTAGATACATCAAGTCAAGTCAAACTTATCATATACATCAAAAAATATACAAAAATAGCTACTCCAACAAAAATATCTATCTACTCCCCATTTTTGTCACAAAATGACAAGGGACAACCTAGCAACTAAGCTGCATCGCCAATATCATCAAATTCATCCTCTCGTTAGAAGCTGGATCATCATCCCAATGTTGACGAATCCATCACAACCTACACTGAAGATATCCAATAGCACCACGAAGTGTAGCAAACTCAATAGTGAGACGATCAACTGTAGCTCATAGCTATATAATCTTCAACATCATACGAGTCTGCTACTTGATCAGCACAGTCATCTGCCCCATAAGTGCAACAGACAGGTTAATGGAAACATATGTAATATCAGCTGGTGGAGAAATAGACTCAGCGGGAGGAGAAGAAGATAGAATATCAGTGGATAGAGGAGCAAAAGAAGTAGTAGGAAAATTCGTGGGATCAAAATAGATAAGGTCATCGATAGGATCAGCCAGCACAGTCGGGTCAACTGGATGAGCCAGCTCAGAAAAAGTATGTGACCGACTCTGAGAGATAGTGGTATGGCCAATTTACAGGGAAACCTGCCTCGGAACCCCTTCAGGAAAACTCATTCCTAAGGTTGTCACTAAACAAAAAATCAAACAAGCATACGAAAACCCCACCTAATCCCCGTGACACTAAAAGAACGAAGAATCTTGGCAAATAAATCTGGATAGATTACTAGAATCACCATGCCGCAAGGCGTAAAGAAACCAAGCCTTCTCCATAGGCAATGAAGACGTATAGAAGACAGGCCACAGATTCGTGCACACAATGCACAACAGAATCTGACAATTAGTAGGTAAAGATCTAGTGCGTATCGTACTTCAATCACCTTCCAACGGTGTATTAAACACCGTAGAATGGATAAGAGAGTCCGCCGGAAGTGTATCAACAAAAAGATAAGGAAACAAAGGGTGAATGACTCTAGGAATATAAACTACACTCGATATGACGTCGGGTATGATCTTAATCGTCCTACCCCGAAGAAAAATCCTAAAAGTCGATCCGCTAACATCATGAATGTTAGCGTAAAATTCTTGAACTAGGAGGCTAGGAGGATCGTCAACTCAACTAACAATGGCTCCCAACTTCGGGAAGTGAAAATAGCAGCGGAGTCGGGTGACAGGTAAGACATAATAACCTCGCACGCAAATAAAATCGGTCTAAAAGAAAATTGCGACCCAAAAGTGTCGCAGAGAGAAACCTAAACCTGCTGTAGGAAGTGGAGGTACCAAGTGTCAGAGCAGCAGTATGAGCTCTCTTAGTCAGCATTTGAAACGAGTAAAGCCAATATATCAATACCATGACTGAACATATGATATACATGAGATGCACGATTGCACGCGAATCGAGAAAAATAGGAATATGCAATGCACCCGAGGAAGAATGCACATAAAGGTGTCGTGATGCCTAGAAGGAGTGAACGTGATGCAAAGAAGATATGACATCGTGACCTGATGCCCTGTCTGTGTGACTGATGACACGACGTGTGTCGTAATGGCACGCCGCGATAACTTGAAGTCACCTCACGGTGTCAACTCAAATCGAAATGTAAATGACATGAACATAACTAAACCACACACAAGCACACAATACCCAATTGAAATACTCAATAATCCATCAAAACAACCCCAAAATCAAGTAAAAATATGCGCAAAATGAAAAGAAATCTCCCAACTTCTCAACAACTCCAATTTTCAAATCAACAACACGCAATGCAACTTCAAAAACTATCCAAACCCACCAGAAATAAGCTAAAAAATGATAGAAATGAAAACCATAATTTGCGTCAAAACCGTCCGAAAATCCCATTTGGGTGCAAAATTGAGCAATAAGTGATAACATTGCATGATAACCACTAAAACATGAAGGCAAATTCTAAAAATTGAAGCAAGAGTGGCCCAAAACCAAAAAACCTCAAAATAATTGCAAAAAAAAAGGAAAAGCGTAGGGTTTAAGAGATTCACTTTCAAAATTCGTGGATTCAATGAAATTGTACCACAAAAGAATGATTTGAGATGTTGAGAACTTGAGAAGAACACAAATTTGACGTGAGTTTGTGAAAATTGAGGGAAATCAAAAGAAAAATGGGAAAAAATGGCTAAAAACCTTGAAAAATGACATTAAAATTCAAATTATGGGCTGTCGCTCGAGTGATAAGCGAGCGAGGTAGTTTCTGCTTTTATCGCTCAAGTGTTGCTCGATGAAAAGTTAGCGACAAACTTTTGACAAAAATAGCGCTAAATTTTTGGAAATTACGAAAATAGAAACTTTTTTTAAAAATAAATAAATTAAGCCTCCGATATACAGATAAATTCAAAAATACATGTGCGCACAAGTAATGCATTATCAATAAAAAAAAATAATTCACGTGCTCAATCAAGTTCAAAATGGATTAAATTGTATAAGTGACTCACATGTGTTAAGTGCCACAATTTTCTCGTGCCATAAGATGATTATGACCTTAAAGTGAGCTCAATTACACAGATATTTTCATTTCCTCCCTCTGAATTTGAGCATATAATTTTTTTTATATAATTTATATCAAATATTGCATCATATGTGTAGATTCTTGTCCATTAAACGATTAAATGATCCCTGTAACGAGCTTTAGGCCGGTTAATCCAAGTCAGTTGACTATAGGCACTAGGTTATGAGAAACCCCCCGAGCTTAATGACTCAAGTCAAACAGGCTTCAAACAAGAGTATAAGATTAACCAAGTTTTTTTTTTTATTATTAGGGGGACTATATATGAGTTTAGGTCATTTAAACGAATGTCAATTCACGTTCAATGTCACCTTACCAACAGATGTTAGTCATCCCAAGTCTCACAAATGCGGTCCGGACGCACTCACAAGATCACAGTGTATGCTGTGCAGATGATACATGAAGATACATATACTCAATATTTCACATTAAACCTAACCAAATAATGGAAATAACAGTATAGATCAGATGAATGCATACCGGTCACAAGTGCAATATTTAAGATTGCCAAGAATTGTCTAGTAGCACATAAACATAATTTTAAAAAAGAAACATAAATAAAAAATCAATACCTTTTAAAAAGTAAAAACACAAAACAAAACCCTGACATTCATGACATCTACAGCTTGGGTTTTCGTATTAGCAGTCCTAGAGTTATTCTTCTCACGCTTATTGTTCGAAAATATACTAAGGACATCATTTTTCCGTTCTTGAAGTTTTCTCTTATTCCTTATCACCTTCTAGAATTTTTTAACAAAATAAGCTATTTCGTTGTCCGTAACTGTCTCAGCATTAGTTAACTCACTCTCTTTTTCTCTAACAGTGTTTATGAATATGGATTTAGCCTTTTTCAGTGAGGTATGGTGAGTTCATAGGTTTGTAGGGGTCCTACGAGTTCTTATATCTTAACTGCATCCAAGTCCTTACTTTTTTAGATCGCAGTGACTTTAGGTCTGAACCTTTTAGGTAGAGATCTAAAGACTTTTCTAACGATTTTAGAATCAGGGATCTTCTCTCCTAAGTTGAAACTAGAATTAACTATTTTATTAAGCTTCGTATAGAATTTATCAAACGATTCATCTTCCTTCATTCTAATTTCTTTAAACCTAGAGGTCAACATCTACAGTTTAGAGCTTTTAACAGTTTTAATTCCCTCGTGTGTAGTTTCTAATATATCTCAAACGTCTTTAGCAGTTTCACACATCGAGACTCTCCTCAACTCTTCAGTAGATACAGTCGTGAACAAAGCATTAATGCCCTTACTATTTCAGTTACACTAAGATAAGTCATCTTTAGTCCAGAGTGAAATATCAGTGGGTGTAGCTACACCAACAACAATAGTTGACGGTGCAGTCCACCCAATTTGAACGCTCATCCAAATATGCTCATCCAATACTTTAAGAAAAGCTCTCATTCGAACTTTCCAATAAGCATAGTTGATTCCTTCGAAAAACGGAGGCACAGATAAGGGCTGACTCATCTAGAATGAATTAAGGGTCAAGAACTTAAATAAAGCTTTGATACCAATTGAAAATACAAAATTCGACCCAAACTATACCCTAGAGGGGGCTGAATAGGTGATTACACGAAATTAAAAACTTAATAATTAAATAGAAACAAGTCACTGTTAATTATCTCAAGATGCTTAATCATACAATTAAATTTTTTCCTATATTGAAATACCAAAGTTATGAAAGTAATAAATTAGCACAAGATATGATATCCGAGAAACCCCAACTGGGCAAAAATTTTAGGCACTTTGCCAGTTAACAATCCGCTATAAATGAATTAAAAGTTATAGTCCGCCGACTTAACCACCACTAGTACTTTCTAACATTCTGACTGCAATTCCCACAGCTCTCCTAGATTTCGTGTTCATGCACCAACTCTCAGCTGTAATTTTCAAAACTTTCATGAATTGCGCTCTCCAACAGCAACTCTCAGTTTTGTGAATTCGTCTATCTCCTGTGAATTAACGAAGAACTACACGCTCTTCAACTACTGGAATTTCAGTCACATTCCCTTGATCTTCAGAACTCTGATAGATATGTACGAAGCAGCAGTTTGGTATTTGGATTGTGAATTTCATATTTTTATCGCCAATAGCCAATCACAGAACGAAGGTTGAAAGCTAAACTGATGAAGCTAATATGAAGGGAATGTATTTTTCTCCATGTTCAACCTTAAAAAAATCTTTCAGATGCGTTTAGTTATTTATATGTACGTCAAGATATAAATGAGCCAGATAAAAAACCTTAAAAAACGAATAAAAAATTCATCGGATAAACTTGTCGCTAGAGCGAGTTACAGGCGAGCGACAGTGTGTCGCTTGAACGAAAGCTTGGCGACAAGGGGGCGACACAGTTTCTGTTTCTGATGCTCGAGCCAAAACTTGGTGATAGTTTAGCGAAATTCTGGCGCCGTTTTTCCTTCTTTTCCATTTTTAGAACCTAGTCCTAATATAAATTCATTTCTACTAATTGCAAATTACTCCTGACTTATACAATGTATTAATTTTAGTCCATTTTGTTTACAGGGTTGTCAATTACATCAAATACCTAACACATTTATTAACATTATCCTTATCCACCATAAAGCATTTCACAAATCCACGCTTACACATGGTGCAAGGGCAGAAAAAAATGGTCTTTGGTTCTACAACCCGGGCATTCCACGACATGAATAAAACACCAAAAACAAATATGTAGTTAGTTATTTACCAATAAAATATGATACACAAATTAGAATTAATGCTAATACCGAAGCCGGATAAGCCAAGCAGAAGTAATTTTCGAGTGTCAAGTTTACAAAATAACAATTACAGTTTGTAACGAAAATGCTTTCAATCTTATTTGTAAGGGCGTACTTCGAGTGAAAAATCTACCCAAGGATAGGCCGACGGGTTTGATGGGTGCAACTTGTTTGCAATGTCTGGGCGTTTGACGATGACCGGATATTGTGGGTTGTTGGATGGTGAAACCTTTGGCGAAAGTGTGTGACGACGACCAGAGATAGAGCGTTAGGATTTTGGGTTTCAATTTTTCGGATTTCAATTGTAGGATACAGGAAGTTTTGTTTTATGGATGTTCGTCCCTTCTTTTGACAGCGACTGTAGATGGTTGGTTTGTGATTGCGACACCGTCGACGAAAGTGTGATGCGACGACATCGGAAATGTAGGGTTCGATATCGGGGCTTTTTGTGATTTTCGGCGAGAGAAGGTTGTGGGAAACTGATATGTGTTGTTTGTCTTTTAAATTCTTTATAATGCTCCTGTTATTTAAATTTTAAAATGCCACGTCGGTCTGTATTTAGTCTGTTTCAGTTTGTTCGAATAGCGAGATTGTTTTACCAATTGACAATTAGAGGGGACCAAATTTCTATTCTAGTCAATCATATCATTCTGCCAATTATAAATGCATGTTCGGAAAAAAAATTATATTGTTGTAAGGATTATGAGAGACGAATTAAATGTCAACTTGTCATGCAGATGTCATCAAAAAAATATGGCAACAATTTACTAATGGGAGGTCCTTTTTATTGGCATTCATCATTGCAAGTCAGAGTACTTACTATATGGAAAGAGGAAAAATATTAATGAAAGGTCCTTTTTACCACTCACGTTTCACTGACTGACGGTAATTTTGCCAAATATTATATAAAATATAGAGAAAGAAGTCATGCCTTCAAAATCTTATCTGACACCCGTGTTTGGAAATTGGCAGTGCTCTCTTTGGCAGCGTAAGAAGCACCAATCATAATGCACGTGCACCATTTTTCATACCATTTTTGATATTGTATATGTGACGATTAAATAATTTTTTAAACGATTTTCACTTCATCAACTTTTTGAACTCTAATGAAATGTACACAATGATATCAACCCACAGTGTATACTCAACATTATTCTAATAAACAGTCCCATATCCCATGGTTCATCGAAGCTCATCCCGGGCACTATATTTGTATAACTGGGACGAATAGGTTTATCCAGCAAAATCTAGTTGTTGAGTAAGGCTAGTTGAGTGTACACAAGCTATCATGATTTTACATGGAAGATAAATGAAATTTATTCGCTATTTCAAAATTATATGTGAACTTAATCGTATATGAACTCATTAATTTGTTTCTCATTCATATATAAATTGAATTTTTACATCCAAAATTAACGGACGAATTCACGTAGCAAATAACGCCGCAGACAATTGATGGTTTAATTACGCGAGTGATTCATGAACTTTATCCCTTATTTCAAAACCATACTCGAACTTATTTTGCATCGAAATTATAAATGAAATAAAGAATTTGTTTTACATCCATACATAAATAGAGATGCCCTTTTACCAATGTTGTTTATTACTTAATTAATTCTAGTGATCGGTTCCTATTCAGATTGGATTAAATATAACTCCTCTAATCAAGTTGAGTATTTTGAGCACTAGATTAGCAAATTAAAGTGATAATTGTAAACTTTGAACCATTTTACCACATTGTTACATAACTCCTTCACTGTCTTTAGCAAGGCCATAGAAAAAGGTATTTATGATGGCTGCAGACTTATTCCAGAGTAAAATATCTAAATGTTTACCAAAAAATTATTATTCTATGCTTGTTGACTGTATCTTCTTGTTCCAATCTATTCTATGGAGGTCAACACCAACAAGTAAACCACAATTTCAAATCCTTTTTGAGGTTATCCTTTCAAATGAATTTTGACCAAATCTATTTCATGACTTCTTTTAAGAATATAAGATCATTAAAATTCACTTTGAGTCCAAGCCGACTACAAAAACTACCTAACAATAATAATTATAGAAATTAGAAAGGCACGTCTCTATATGTATGGATGAAAAATAAATTCATAAATTAATGTATGATTTTGGTAAGAAGTCGAGTTCATAAATAATTTTGAAATAGGGAGTAAAGTTCATATACCATTCTTATAATTAACCTATCAATTATTTATCATGTTAATGCCACGTAGATGTTCCATTGGCCACGCGACTTAACAAGATAGAAAATATTTTGGTTTGTTTACCAAATTGGTTGCCAAGGAATTCGTATTTCTTAAGTTGAGATTCTACAAGATATTACTCCTAATTTATACACAAAAGCTAAGCTAGAAAAGCTGCATCTGTACAATACATTGAGAATTGAAACAATAGGGAGCAGCTATCTATTTCTTTATAATCCCCCATCACATACTTCAAATATGGCAAGCAGCTGATTTATTTTCCTTATCTATCAGAGCTTGCTTTTCCATATATAACTAATTTATTTTCCTTATCTATCAGAGCTTGCTTTTCCATATATAACTAAGTCAAACTGATCTATGGAGAACTACAATATGAAACTCTTTCCCAGAATTTGTATCCCCTGATTTTCTTCTATGATTTGCTCAATCCCTCTCAAGATGGAGAAGCTATAGAGTGGATTCCCATCTCGTTCAGCAAATAATGAAATTTTCTAGATTCGATTGCCTTAGTTAAAATATTAGCAACTTGTAAATTTATAGAAATATGAAATGGTTTCAATAAACTTTCTTGAACCCTTTCCTGAACAACGTGACAGTAAATCTCAATGTGTTTCGTTCTTTGGTGATAAGCAGGATTGGATGCAATGTAAATGGCGACTTGATTATCACAAAATAACTGAACATGTTGGTTGAGAGTTACATCAAGGTCTTGTAAAAGGCTTCGGAACCAAACCAATTCACATGCAGTAGAGGCCACAGAGCGATATTCAGCTTCTGCTAATGATCGAGATACAATTCTTTGTTTCTTGGATTTCTAAGAGACTAAGGCATCTCCTAGAAAAATGTAAAAATCAGTGATTGATCTCCTTGGCACTGTGCATACTCCCCAGTCGGCATCACATAACGCTTCCAACTGCAACGACTTGCTTGCTGGATAAAATAAACCTTGTGATGGAGATCCTTTGATGTATCTCACAACTCTATAAGCTTATTTCCAGTGGAAAATTTTTGGTTGACTTAGAAATTGACTCAATACTTGCATAGAATAAGAGATATTTGGACATGTGATCGTTAAGTTTAACAATCTGCTAATTAATCTTCTATACTCTTTTGGATCATCAAGTTCAGGTCCTTCCTTCTCATTAAGCTTTAAATTTTGTTCCATTGGAAATTGAACAGATTTGGCTCCAAGTTACCCACAATCTTGCAAGATTTCCAACACGTATTTTCTGTGGCATATGGATATCCCTTTTGAATAGCGGGTTATCTCTATCCCCAGAAAAATTTCAACTTCCCAAGGTCTTTCAATTTGAAGTATTTTCTTGGATTTTCTTTCAAGTGCTGAATTTCGGTCTCATTATCTCCCCCAATCACCATATCATCAACATAAACAAGAATGACAGTGAAAGAGGCATTTGTCTTTTCGGAGAACAATGAATAGTCTGGTTTGAATTGTGTAAACCTAATTTTGGTGACAGCCGAAGTTAACTTGTGATACCATTGCCTTGAAGCTTGTTTCAACCCATAGAGTGACTTTTTCAGCTTGCATACATGATTCTTCCTCTCTCTACCATATCCCGATGATAATGACATGTAAACTTCATCTGCCAAATCACCATAGATGAAGGCATTATTAACATCAAAATGGTAGAGGGACCAACCTCTTGAGGCTGCAGTGGCCAATAGGCAGCAAACTGTGGGCATTTTTGTAACTGGGGAAAAAGTCTTGAAGTAATCCTCTCCCTCATTTTACGTATATCCCTTACCTACAAGGCGTGCCTTAAGTCTCTCAATGGTACCATTTGCCTTGTATTTCGTTTTAAACACCAATTTACATCCCATGGTCTTTTTACCTTTCGGTAATATGGTCAGTTCCAAGTGTTGTTTTCTTCAAGAGCTGTGATTTCATTCTTCATAGTCTTTCTCCAATGAGGGTATTGGCTAGCAGTGGAAAAAGAGGTGGGTTTGAGCTCTGTAGTGATGGCTAAGCTGAAGGTACGGTGTGTTGAGTCACATGGGTCTTATTTGACCAAGTTTATTTATTTTATTCATAGGTCAATTGTAGGAGGTCAGTTTGTTTTTA
>CAIGRP010070916.1:0-11859 GCA_903798385.1 Fraxinus cuspidata | reverse complement strand
AAGTTCAGGGACCAAAGTGAAAATTACCAAAAGATGACCTGAAAGAAGAAACGAATATATGAAAGAGTCAAATACCAATGTAGAGAAGGAATGAAGTGTTGGAAGAAGAAAAAACGAGAAAAGATATCACAAAACGAGAAAAAGGAGTTCGAGGACCAAAACGCAAAGAATGAAAGTTGCTTAAACTATGCTATAGCATAGTTCTTTTTTAATGCAGTCGCATGCAGTGCTTCAGATAATTTCAAGGAGGAGTTTGGGGTAACTATGAGGTCGCATGAGGTTTAACTATACGGTCGCATAGTATGTTATCGAAGGAAAAATTCCAATTTCCTTATTTGAATAAAACACTTATGGAAATGAATCATGGGGCACCTTTTAAAGACCTAGGGTCATCTTGGCACAACACATGAAGAACATATTCGAAGAGATTTTGGAAGAAAAAAAGGAGGCAAGAAACACAAAGATCGATTTCAAGACTCAAGAATTCAAGCATTATTTGGGTGATGTCGATTTTTCAATATTTCTTTTATTTTCCTTTCATAAGATGATAGGCTAGTTTTCTTTGTGCTATGAGAACAATGAACCGTGTAATATGAGTTTTCAATTTTTAGTTTTTTATATTTGACCTTAAAAATCCATTTTTTATTATTGACTAATCTATATGATTTTTTTCTCCACAATTATTGTGCATAGTAGTTGTGTGAATTTGATGGCCTATTTTAAGCATTCGAAAGAAGGAAAATAAGTTCGACATATATAAATTGTCATAGGATCCAATAGATGATAGAAATATACCGTTATACTCTGTGAATCTTTAAGTATTTTTAAAAATTCATGCACTTTTATATGTTTGCATCAATTATAGAAATATAGTTGGGTCATATATAAAAGTAAGTTTAACATAAAGGATTGTTAAATAAAATATGAACATTGATTCGTCAAAATTCAATAATGTTGTCAATGTGTAAAACTAAAACTAAAATTTGATTATTGCATGTGAATTCGGGATCATAGTATTTTTGTCATTTATTAAATACATTAATTTGCATTTAGAATAATTTACATTTAGTTTAGTTAATTTAATTATAATTGCATAAGTAGCTTATTTTAGTTATAATTTTGTCACAAACAAACCCTTCACATTATTCTTGTTTCGGTTAGGTCGTGATTATTGAAATTGAACTAAATCAATCTTTTTGGGACGATACTTAGACTAAACATTCACTTTATTACTTGTTAACGAACAATACACTTGCAGTGATTTTAATTCGAAATATATTTTCGTGAACAAAAAGCATAATACTCAGAGATGCTTGAAGTTGTTATTGTTACTCAGAAGTGGAAAAGTTGATTCATTGTTGTTCAAGTCACTGATTCTCCTGCATTCATATTTGGATTCCCAATAATAGAGGCAAGCACCAATCAATCAGAGATGTTTTCTCTTTCTCAAAAGAAAATTTGATTCATTTTCACTTAAATCAGATCATATGAATGATATGATAAAGTTGTAATCTACACTCCCAACTCAGATACCTTGACCATGGATGCAATACCAGAATGAACAGGCCGTCTCAAACCACTACCCAGATTCTCTCTGATGTTTTAAAAGTTAAGTTCAGGGATTAATGAAATGTTAGAAAATTGAAGAAGAAAATGTAAATAAAAGATCAAACAGAATATGAAATATATATTGTCTCACAATCTTTTAAAACTTGTCCAGCTCTGGTAAAATTGGGTATGGTTCCACTGAAGTTGTTGTCACTTATACAGCTGCATTATGAATACAATTCTAGAGTTAACATAAAGATCAAACATGTCTGTGCTACGAAATACAAAACGAGAACATATGAAAATGGAAAAAAAATGAGGAGGAAAATAGAAATTGTTTGATATAAATCAATCCACCTAAATCATCCGAGAAACTACAGAGCGAATTAATTCAAAGATAATTATTCAATAAAGGATTACAATTTCTCTATACTTGAAAAATCCCAAACGACGGAGGAATATTCCCTACAATTGATTGTAGACTAGGGTTCTGCAAGAATTTCAAAAATCAAGGAAAATCGTAAAAATGACATTTACATTGAATCACAATTTTATTCATATTCCGTTGTAAAAGGGGATAAAACACAATGCGTAATCTTAAATTTTACATATTTAAGAGAGTGCTGATGTTGGCAAGTTCGATTCATAATCACCAGTCACAAAATTTACCAGAAGCGAACTGCAGTGAACCAAAATTATTTAGTATTGATTCACAAAATACACAAACACAAAAAATGAAGGAAAAATTGACCTAGTGGGGGCACTTTTGGGATAATTTTGAGTGGCATCCATTCATTTTGAAACATTAACGTTGATTTGTGTACTCCTCCATGACATGAAAGTCGTATATTTATTTGCCAAAAATGATAAGTAATTGAATGAGAAATTGAAATTTAAAGTGATGAATTGAGAGAGGTTTTATTATGTTGGATGGAAACTAATTCAAGTTGTCTCACATAAGAAAATGATAAAAGCCATGAACACTCTATAAATAGTGTAATCAAATGTGGCACAGAGACTCTCTTTGTTGCATACGTAGGGGTACAAATCAAGGATCAAATTTTAGTTTCGGACATTCAACTTGTATGCAGACATGATCTACGTATGCACGAATGTCAGACCAAACAGACAAATTGGCCCCTTGGTTGGTCCACATTTTGCCTTTATTTCCAAATTTTCTTTAACTTGTGAAACTCATACGATAATGTTTGTGTTAATAGAAGATTTAACATAACTTTATGGTTGTGTTATAGCCAGTAACTCTCAACATATTAATTCTTCATTAGAGCCTACTTATACAATCAATTTTCCCCATTCCAGACCCACAAAATTCCATATTGTTTTCATTTTCTTTTCTGCTTGAAAATATCTCATGTTCTTGTTACTGTCAGCTCGAAATTTTTCAATTTCATCTAAATCTTGGTGGTAGTATTCTGACAGAAATTCAGTTTGTTGGAGTAAAAACAAAGTGCTCAATTTTTATTGGTTTATTGTTGTATCCTGGGAGACAGACGCTAGTGAAAATCTTCAAGCACCTATGATGAGTGGGCGAAACTATCATAAAGACACAATGTAATACACATGCCTCGGTTTGCAAAATTTTTGTTCTCTTTTAGCCATTATTATTTTCTGTAGTTTTATTTTATATATGTGGTTTTCTGAAATAACAAAATATTATGATTGCTGCAGTTTCTTTTTGCTCAATATACTTCATATTGTATTTTGTAATATTATTTACTTCAAGAAATTTAAAACAGATTGAAAAGTAAGAACGAACAAATTCATAAATTGTTGTTTAGAAACTAATATTCATTTGGTTTTTCAGAAATGGCNACTTCATATTGTATTTTGTAATATTATTTACTTCAAGAAATTTAAAACAGATTGAAAAGTAAGAACGAACAAATTCATAAATTGTTGTTTAGAAACTAATATTCATTTGGTTTTTCAGAAATGGCAACCGAATCAACTAACATGGATGTGGCCCAAATTGTGGTTACTAAAAATCAGGATGTGGGCTCTACTTTGGCTCAAGGGCCAAGTTCTGTTGTGATTCAGACTGTAGCTAAATTTTCAAGTCAAACTGTGGCTCCAACAAGTGGCCAAACCGCTAGTTCCGGTTAATCATGGAGAAAAATCGAAAAAAACTCAATGTCATTGAATTTTAAGAGTAGCAACAGAAAATATTATTTTACCCGACCACCTTAAATCTTGGGAGATTCTTGATTGAAACTACTCCAAAACTCAATGAAGGTGAGGGAGATGTTCAAGCAATCAGCTCACTTGATTCCTGAAAGCATTTGAACTTTCTGTACCAAAACTATATCATGAATAGCTTGGCAGATTCGCTATACAATGTGTATAATACGGTGAAACTTTTCAAGTAGCTGGAATTATTGAAAAGCTAACTCTAGTATGGAAAAATTTCAGAAATTATCTTAAGCATAAGAGAAAAGAAATGAACGTCAAAGAACTGATTGTTAGACTTTGAATTGAAGAATTGAATTGAAAAAAACAACAAGAGTTCAAAAATGTGGCTAAAGCCAATGTTATAGACATGGTCAAAGTTCTAAGACTTACAAAAACAAGCTTGGCCATCCGGTGGCAAATGAAATAAGCTGGCACTGGAAGGTGGTATTTCCAAGAAGAAGTTTCAAGGAAAATGCTTCAACTGTGACAAAGTAGGTCATAGGTTTTCATAGTACAAATTGTTAAAGAATAAGAAAGAAGTAAATGTATTTAACTACATGGCACATGATTTGTCGAGATAAACCTCACAACCCTCATTTCTGAAATGAATATGATGGGCTCAAATCCAAAAGAATGGTGGATTGAAGCCGGTGCTACGAGAAATGTGTTATCTAATAAAGAGTTTATTGTATTCGAAACAATTGAGAATGGAGAGAAGTTGTTCATTAGAAATTCAGCAACTTTTGAAATTAAGAGTCAAGGAAAAGTGGTTTTTGAAGATGAATTCAGGAAATGATTTGACTCTTAACAATGTGATGTATGTGTCAAAAATCCGCAAGAACTTAGTGTCCAAGTCGCTTCTAAATAAGCATATTTTCCATATTGTATTTGAGTCAGGTAGCTATTTTATCAAAAAGTAGAATGTTTGTTAAAAAAATTATGTTTCTGATGGTATGTTTAAATTAAATGTAATGTTTGTTAAGCAAAAAATGAATAAAGTAAGGCAGCTTGCTTGCTTGAATCTTCCAATTTGTGGCATGGTAGACTAATATGTTAGCTATAATGCTTTAAGTAGACTAGTTAACTTGAATGGCATACATGCATTGCATTTGTTAAGCAAAAAATGAATAAAGTAAACTCTTCTGATTGCTTGAGTCTTCCAATTTGTGGTATAGTAGACTAGGATATGTTAATTATGATACTTTACGTAGATTACTTAACTTGAATTGCATACCCGCATTCTATATTGATTTCAAACATAAGTACAAAACTTATATTGAGGCAAAATTAACAAGTTTATCCTTTAAATCAATTAAACAAAATACAGAACCATGTGATTTAACTCACAGTATTATATGTGATTTAAAATTTATACGAACAAGTTGTGTCAACAAGTATTTCATTACTTTTGTCGACGATAGTACAAAATACTGTTATGTGTATGTGCTTAAAAGTAAGGAAGAACTATAGAAAAAAATTTCTCTATAAGAACGAAGTTGAAAATCAGCTTAATAAAAAATTAAGGTGTTAAGAAGTGATCAAGATTGTGAGTATGAACCACAATTTGTTGAATTATGTGCCCAACACGGAATCATACATGAAACTACAGCACCTTATTCGCTTCAGTAAAATAGTATTCCTGAACGGAAAAATCGTACCTTAAAGGAAATTATGAATGCAATTTTAGTAAATTCTAGGTTACCTCGGAACATATGAGGGAAGCTGTGTTATTGACAACTACCTTTTAAATAAGGTGCATCGAAAGAAAATGGAAAAGATCCCTTATAAGTTAAGGAAATAAAGAAAGTCTTCCTATAAATACTTATGAATGTGGGGGTGTCTTGCTAAAGTGGTTGTACTAACACCAAAGAAGATAAAGATAGGCTCGAAAACTGTAGATTGCATCTTCATTGGCTGTGCACATAATAGTATTGCTTATCAATTTCTTGTACATGTGTCTAAAATTTCAAACATAGACAAAAACAATATAATGGAATCAAGAAATGCTCAATTCTTTGAACACATATTTTCGTACAAATCTAAAGAAGAATCAAGCTCTTCTAAAAGGATACATAAAATTATGATTGGAAATATTCAGGACCAATAGCTAGAAGATGAGGTTGAGGTTAAACCAAGACACGACAAAAGAAAAATGATAGAAAAATCTTATGGTCATGATTTTCTGACCTATTTGCTATAAAGTGAACCTCAAACCTTTCAAGAAGCCGTGAACTTTTTAGAATGACCTCAATGGAAAGAGGTCATTAAAAGTGAAATGGATTTCATCTTACAAAATCATAAATGTGATCTAATTGATCTTCCTCCTGGAAGTATACCACTAAACTATAAATGGATTTTCAAAACAAAAAAAAAAAGAAAGAAAGAAAGAAAGCAGATGAAACTATCAAGAAGTATAAGGTCGTATGGTGATGAAAGGTTACAGACAGTTTGAAAGCCTTGATTACGTCGATACATATTCTCCAGTGACAAGAATAACATCTATTAATATGATACTTGTGATATCAACTCTACGAAATCTTGAAATACATGAGATGGATATTAAAATCGCCTCACTGAATAGAGATTTGGAGGAAGAAATCTACATAGAACAACCTAAGGGTTTTTCATCACTACAGTAGAAAAAGAAAAATTGTAAATTGGTAAAGTCATTGTATGGATTGAAACAAGTATCCAAACAGCGACATGAAAAGTTCGATAATGTCATGATGGAATGTGGATTTAAGATCAACGAGTATGGCAAATGTGTTTACGTCAAAGACACCGAAATTGATTGTGTTGTTTTTCTTATCATTGGTAGCAAAGATAAGATGATCAAATCCACTAAAAATATGTCAAATACAAGATTTGACATGAAAGACATGGGTTCACCTAATGTGACACTTGGAGTTAAAGTCATAAGAACATCAGATGGACTCGTTCTAAGTCAGTTACATTATGTCGACAAAATTCTGGAAAAGCTCAACAATGATGATTCGGCATAGCTAAAATACCGATAGATACAAGTCAACGTCTATTTAAAAACAAAGACAAAAGCATCTCTCAAGTAGAGTACTCAAGAATTATTGGAAATTTGATGTAGTTGATGAGTTGTAAAATCTCTAGTGTACTATTTTTTTAGACCAACAAAATTATCAATGACGTTTAATTTTTTTATAAAAATCTCTAGTGTTAGTAATTTTTAAACAAAAACACAAAAATAAAATCTCAAAATTTGTTTTTCATTCATTAAAGATTTTGAGATACTTTCACACGAAAAATTAATATCTACTTTGTTTCTTTCAATATTTTATATCTTTCGTTTTCCCATCTATGAGTATTAGAGCCATGATTAGAAAATTAATTTTTTACCGATTATATTTATTTCCTCTCTCTCTCTCTCTCTCTCTCTCTTATTGTTTATCTCAATTTCCTATGGAAAATTAAAATTGTAAATAAAGATTCTTATAACTTTTTTTTCCTTTTTCATCCGTTTTTATGAAAATATTAGTCTCTTTTACATATACTTTGATTATTGTTTATTTGATTAAGGTGACTTAAATTCTTCTTCTTATAAAAATATATATTATACATGGGGTGTGGAAAGAAAATTGTAGGAACTCTCACATAGTATATGAGAACTTCACACTGTTGCACTAGACTCGTGTAAATTCTATTTTAAATGAAAATTTTTAAAAGTCTTTAGAATTATACTAAAATCTATAAAAGTTTTAAAATGAAAATGTATATAAGTACTCGAAAGAATTTCATTAATTTCATACAAATTTATAAAAGTCTACAAAAGTCATTATTTAAAAAAATCTATAAAATTTTTCAAAAATTCCAAGTGAATACACTCTGCTAAAAATTTATTAGAACAAAACCAAATTAATAAAAATTCTAACGAAGGAAAAAAGTGCAACGTATATTTACACCCTTCATGGCAGGGTCTTCAAATATTATGAATCATCAACATCTCAAATTTTATTTTTAATTTACTTACAATTTTATTTGACTCTTCAAGAGTCCTTGCAGGATTATAAATTGCCACTAGTTTTACTAAATATCTGCTAAGACGGGTATATCAAATTTGCTCGAATAACTAGCAATTTGATTGACAATATATTTTTTGGGTTGAACTATTTGCTTCCGACAATTTTAATTTTTCAAGGGTAAAAACTCGTTTTCTTTCTACAATGGTTATATTTTCAAGTATTAGAACTACACGTCCAAATATTTTCATGAAAAAAAATTTATATTTTCCATGGAACCCCCCACCCCCCACCCCCACCCCCCCCAATTTCAAAAAAAAAAAAATCCCTATAATAGACAATTTTCATGAAAAACGAAGTCAAACGAACACCAAAATTCAAAATTTCAACATTTTCGAGGTGAAAATTTATATCAATCAAACACAATTAATTAATCAAATGTGATTGGGCTCACATATATCAACCCAAGTAATTTAGAAAATAAGGGAATCCAGTTCCAACTTTAGCTAACTAATGTCTACAAGCCTATATACTTCGAGAACAAGTAGCACATGAGAGAATTCATTACATTAGAAAATCTTCTAATTCTTAATAAATATTTTGCCTCATTATTGATATGAAATGGTCTATTCGATCCTGCCAAATAAAGTAATATTATAGATATAGACATTGAGCCCCCTATATGAACCTCATTATTTAAAAATTCATTTTTTTTTTCAAACTCATTTCCAAATATACATTCTCCTAATAAAATAATTTCACACGTAAACTCAAAGTTTTTTCTATTTTTTAACCATATATTCTACAAAAATTACTTTTACAGAATCTATTTCCTTAAAAATAGAGCTCAAACAAACCCTCTTAATATATCTAGTTTATACAATATTTGCTTTAATTGAACAGAGATATTAAAGTACATAACAAATAAAAGGACAAAATGAAATCTAAATGAATATAATACAATGAACAATATGCTCATGAATTTTGGTCCAAAACATGTTATATTTAATGAACAAGATTACCATTTACATGATATGCCAAAACATAATTTTATTTTATTTTTGTCACACTTGAAAAACTATATAGAAAAGACGGCATATAATACATGACATGAAATTAACAAAATGCCCATAAGTTTTGGTCTAAAAGTCACGGCATGAACAACTTATAGAATTTAATTAAGTCGGTAGCAAGCCAAAAAATGATTCAACTATATTGGCGGAATTAATTATGCATAACATTCTGAAAACATAATTTTTGAAATTTTAAAAATGTGCATGATATTGAATAAAATTAGTTTTTACTTTCACCCCTAATTGCCCTTTAAACATGGATTAAGCAGCAGAGACGAGGATGCAATAATCAAAACTGTTTCTTAAAATTAATATTTAATTAATAAATATGTACACTTATTGGACAACCATGAAGCTCCATAATTCGTTGATGTTATAACATGAAAAAGTTTAAAATATAGATAATTATAGGTTAACTAATTAATATCTAGAAATAATTATCATTTGATAGTTCAACGGAATTGATTATAACTACTGAATAATCAATCTCAATTTAAAATTAATTAATAATACATTTCATGTATACTTTGATAGTTCACCAACAAATTTAACTAGTTCATGACCTTAAGAATTTCATGTTTCTTCTAATTTAGCAGTAATATATCACAATAGAAGATAAAGTCAAGCACAAAACACTTGATATGATGTAGTAAATCCCTAGCTAGGGGAAACATCTACGAGTAATAATTCACTATAGAAAATGATACAAACGTCTTGTATTTTGGTATTGCAATTGTTTCTTAACCACGTCACAGAAAACTAATTTAAACCCAGAACTAAACAAAATCAAAAGAAAATGAAATTTTTCCTTGTTTTAGCTCTTTTGACTTCTTAAGGAATGGAACCAAGCACACAATCTTGATCTCCCATCACTACTACGATTGTACTTGGATTGCTCCACAAATTTGGAAGAAGATCCCCGTTCTACTTTTATGCTGAGATGCAACTTCAGCAATGAATTCCATCTTCTCATAAGTACTTCATTAATTTTGTAGAAAGCTTTCATCCAGTTCAAAGTCACTAGAACCAACTCTTCTTTCTCATTGGAAAAACTAGCTTCTTTTCGAAGATTTTCTCTACTAGAAAACTTGTAAATAATTTTTGTGCTCCAATATTTTTCTGATCACATTTCTATACGGAAGGGACAGAGAAAATATTCTTAGTTTGTTTTTATTAAAAATCATTTTTGTTAAAAATCTAACCAGTAGGTAAACGCTCTCATAACACTTACTAGCAAAATATAGGAACAAGTATAATATGACAATATGAAAATCAAACAAGAACACAAAATCTACGTGGTAAAAATATACCACAGGCGGAAAAGAATAATTTATTAATATTAATAATGAAGGATTACAAATTATTGTGTAAAATATAAGGATTGATTTTTCTTGAGGTTATATATTTATGGAGTGTTGAGGATAAAATAGGGTTTAAAAAACCTGAATATCGCAAAATATTCAAAATTGGTAAGATCCCCACTCTGCTCGAATGGCAGTCTCGTGGACGTCGAACGGTGGTCAACCGCTCGAGCGGCCTCCTCTCGGCTAGAGAACGCAAGCTTCTCTATTTTGAGTGCTCGAGCGGTTGCTGACGTGTAACAAGCGCCATGATCGATTCTTCATTTTCCTTGCACGATTTCTATCTCTCTTATTGTAAATTGAACTCCTTCAAGTCTTCTTCAAGTCCAAAATAACTTACAAACTCCCAATTGAATTCCAACTAGAATTCACAAATAGACTTTAATTAGAATTCTCAACTAATCTTCCAAATAGTATTCATATCACATTCCAACTAGAATTCACAAATAGACTTTAATTAGAATTCTAAACTAATCTTCCAAATAGAATTCAGATCACATCCTAAATTTAACAAATCTCCATATTGACACGAATTCCACTACAATGAATAAAACTTCAAAAAATTCTCCACATGAACACAAATTCCACTACAAGGAACAAACTTAACTATTCAACCAAAAAAATTCTCCACCTAGAAATCTTCCAATAGAAAAATTCTCCATCTTTTTCACAAAGCCCAACTAGGGCAAACTCAATAACTGAAAATCAACTAAATCTAAGCACTACTCAACACGGTTACCTTGGGCACCAAAGTTGCTCGAATTATGCCCACTAACAACAAGATTACAAATAACATAATAATAATTATCAAACAAGGCAAAAACGTATCATATTATAGAATCAACACAATCGACTGCTTATATAGAAGGTTATTTGCTAAACTCAATACCTTCAATTCTATTTAATGTAAAACCAACAAAATCAGCTTCATCATACCTTTGTGGAGCCCTATATCTCTCCTAGGTCTGTCTCTAGCAATGGAATACTGAGACACTGCTGGTGGTAGCTGCAAAGCGAAATTAATCTTAACTTCTAAACTTGAGTGAGATGTATTCCTTAATATAGATCCTAAACCAAACTCCAAATGTACTAAACCAAGCTCAAAATTCACCCGAGTCCCTAATTTATGCTAATTATCACAATACGGGCACCTTTAATAACTTTCGGGACTCGACCTGCACAAGTGTACTTGTATTTTTTTGAATCAAGAGCACTTAAAAAGATAAAAAATTTCATCAAATTTGGAACATATCTTAGAGTATCAGGTGTCCTAACAATCTCATCAAACATCTTAATTTTGGCCCTTCCAAGACCAACTATCCTACAAAGTGTATTATTTTTCATTACCACAACACATTTGAAAATTGTTTCATATGTCGAAAACAAATTCTGATTAGGACATAGTGCAAGTTATATTAAGAATCAAATCTTCATAAGGTTTGGAGTCGCCGTAAAAAATAGTCAAAAGTTCTCTATCATTGTAGCAATCTTCTGCAATAATTTCAAACTTTATTACTGTAATTAGACATTGATCTATCCCTCATATAACCTTCATCTACAACAAGGTCATCTCCATAAACCTCAAATCCTACAAGCTGATTTATCATCTCCTTTATAAATAGAGCATCATAAACTCCTTCAATGGTAAGAATATCACGACTGTGTAAGATTGAGTTTCTAAACGACATGAATGAAGCG
>CAIGRP010070914.1:0-40997 GCA_903798385.1 Fraxinus cuspidata | reverse complement strand
CATGTCACAACTGAAACTATCAAGCAAACAGGTTAGTCACCTCTTTTATCGATTGAAGGCTCACATTCTAAGCTCCCATATACCCCAAATTATTTCCTTAGATGGCTTAATCGTTTCACTAACGACTTGTCCTATTGGGATTTAGCTTACGTGGACGTGAGAGGTTTTGGGATCTGTTGGCCACATCATTGATACAATTTTTAAGGTCCACAGTTTAGCGTCGTCTATGGGAAACTTGGATACCATAACCACGAACATCCTTATGGTAAAAGTCATCTGAAACAAGACCTTGCGAAAATGTTTGGTTCTTGAAGAAAGAACCACTGCAAAGGAGGAACGTCTAACACACTTCTTGCCAACTCGAAATCAAATACATGCGATTGAGTTCCAGTCATCAAGGAACACATGGTGGAGACAGACAGTAAGAGGCCTCTGAAGAAGAGGTCCTCCACACGAATGTGAACGTGCGTCGTCCCCACCACCAACACAGGCGAGGCGATGCTACAGCTAGCCTAGCTAGAGAAGTAGGAGAATTGGCTGCAAATATGTGAAACATGGCCCTGCAAAATGCTGACACGCAACAGCTACTCATGCAACTGCATTAGCAGGCGGGATCTCATACGCTTTGACATGGAATGTTTCCCCAAGAGGGTGAGGGGAATGACACAGTAGCATACCCCCAAATGCATGTCATGAATGCCAATCCAACAAAGAGGGTGGTGGAAGTAGATACATCCACCAACTATGTTATGAGTCGACCCGACGATAACATGCCACATGAAGAAAATTTTCCCCTCGAATATACTCAAGAACATGAACCTTAAAGGTCCAACATCGTCTTTGATCGAATTAGACCCTCTAGGCTTAGAAATAGGTCACATTAGCCACCCCATGTTCAAAGAGGGCAAGAACAATACCAAGGATATGATCCTTAAGGGATTTTGCCCCCGCCTAGAAATATGCGAAAGATGAGGGATGAGGCGAACATGAGAAATCAAACAGTAACGTCACAACCCACTCATTATCAAGTAGAAGAAAATGATTTTGATGGCCATGCAGATCATTTGAGTTAGATGATGATAAAAGCATGTCCTTCTCCTAAGAATTGAGAAGAGCCCCTATCCAAAGTCATTTTGTATCCCCAAAGTTACCCAAATACGAAGGGAAAGGTGACCCGACAAAGCACCTCAACAACTACAAGACCCACATGTCTCTACGAGGATCTTTGCCAGCGCTAAAATATAGAGCTTTTCACCTCACGTTAACAGGAGCTACAGAAATTTGGTACAACCGCATTCTAGCCGGCAGCACCAGGAGTTGGCCAGACCTCAAAAAGGTCATTCTGAACCAATATCTGTCTAGTATAGAGGGAGAAGCCCCCATCTAGAGGTTGCAAGACATGAGGAAACATGTGGGTGAAACCTTGAAAAGCTACTTTGCCCGTTTCACATATGAAATGACCTATTGCGAGCAGGTCACTGATAAAGAGGCCTTTTCTGTCCTAAGGGGAGGCCTCAACATGAATACCCTATTCTGGAGAGACGTGGGAAACATAAATCTCACTTCTTACGATGTTTTGGTGGAGATGATGAGAAGCGAAATCGTCAATGAGGAGCTGATTGACCACCGTAATATAACTTTGCTGGGACTCCCACTCCCTCAAAGACAGCATAGAGGCCATGTGTCCCACCATGGATCAACAATGGACCCAAGCAGGACACACAATAGCTCCCACCTCAGGTCAAGTGTTGGCCACAACCATGCTAAACACAGTGCCTTCTTTGGCATATGAGGAGGTTGGGCCTGAAGCTTAAAGGCAGCCAAACCCATCCAGATGAAGGGGCAGAGGGAGAAATAGGGAGCCTCGAGATAGGTAGTACTACACATATCATCGAACCAATAGCCATAGTACTGAGAATTTCCTATCCAGACCGTATAATGAAGAACCAACTGACCCCGGCATTCAGGGCAGAAATACCCGTCAGACACCAAGAAGTGCACCCTAGCCTAGGCAAGATAGAGAGCCTAGGCACCGTAGGAACGAATCACCTCAATAGGAGCACGAGGAAGATAGGAATATGGCAAGAAGGCAGAGACCCAGGAGAGAACCTCAGGCAAATCCTGATAACGCTTCCATCAGAGAAATTGACACCATCATAGGTGGTCCACACATAGAGAGATATTCCAAGAACGCACTGAGGAATTACGAAAGAGAAGCGAAAGACCCCGATATGGCGAGCTACTTGATCAATAACACTGGCCATGGATTCAGGAACACCCCGTCAATCACTTTTTCCCCGGCGGACACTATGGGAGTTCATTACCCACACTGTGATGCACTGGTGGTACGAGCCGTCATAGCCAAAAATGGATTAAGAAGCATGTTAGTGGACAATAGGAGTTCAGTTAATATTCTATTTGAAACCACATTTGACAAGAATGACTGTGGACCACGAGCTCACCCCCATAACCGCCCTTTTATATGGCTCTACTGGTGATAACATCATCCTCAGAGGAAGGATCACATTGGTAGTGGAAACGGGGGAGCCCCCATTTAAGGCTCATTACTTCATGGAGTTCCTTGTTGTAGACTATTGATCCGCCTACCATGGAGTCTTATGGCGACCCGCCTTAAAAGACCTCGAGGCTATAACATCCATATATCACTCATGCATGAAATTTCCTACCAAGGAGGGAATGATACCTCCACTCCTTAAGGAAATCTCAGCCGCGCAACATAAATATGGTTTTGATTGATGCTGAAATGATTGACGCTCCTAAAAAAGGTCCTATCCCTGAACAAAGGGAAGACGTCAACATGATAGATGCTCCTAAAGAAGGGGTCATTGAAGTGGATTTAGACCCTCGAGTCACAGAATCAAACTCATAGGCAACCCCAGTAGAAGAGCTTGAATCCTTTCTTGTGAACTCACTTGACCCCACGAAGGTTTTACATATAGGAAAGGAGCTCGGGTCACAAGAAAAAACCAAGCTTAAGGACTTCCTACTTAACAACTTGGATATATTTGCGTGGAAACATGAGGACATGGTAGGCATTGACCCTAGAGTCAGTTGTTACCGACTTAATTTGGATCCGAAGTTCACTCCTCACTGGTAAAAAGGTGAGCCCTAAACCCAGAAAGATACGTAGCCCTGAAAGAGGAAGTACAAAAGCTCATGTATAATGGATTCATTAGAGAGGCAGTATACCCAAAGTGGATATCCAACCTTGTATTGATAAAGAAAGTCAATGGCAAATGGAAGGTCTGCATAGACTTCTCTAACCTCAACCAAGCTAGCCCAAAAGACAGTTTCCCGCTCTCAAGAATTGACCAGCTATTTGATTCTACTACAGGCCACTAACTCTTAAGTTTCATGGATGCATACTCAGGATACAACCAGATCCTCATGCACCCGGCCGACGAGGAAAACACATCGTTCATCACTGACAGATGCCTATACTGCTACTAAGTCATGTCGTTTGGCTTGAAAAATACTGAGCGGCCTATCAACGACTAGTCAACAAAATATTTTCTGACCTCATAGGCAAAACAATGGAAGTATACGTCGATGACATGCTCGTAAAGAGCCTCTAGTCTGCAGACCACATTGAACACTTGAGAGCTGCCTTCAAGATCCTGAGGGAGTACCAAATGAAGTTGAATCCATTGAAATGCACCTTTGGCATCGCTTCTAGAAAGTTCTTGGGTTATATGGTTAACTAGCGAGGCATTGAAGTGAACCCTGAGAAAATTAAGGCCCTGCTAAACATGAAATCCCCCAGCAAGCCCAAGAAAGTGCAATGTTTGACGGGGCACCTAGCTGCACTAAACCACTTCATCTCTAAGGCTACAGATAGATGCCTTCCTTTCTTCAAAATCTTGAAAGGAGGAAAAAAGTTCCAATGGAATGAAAAATGTGAAGAGGCATTCTAAGGGCTGAAGAAGCACTCGGGCCAAGCCCCCTTCTCTCGAAGCCCAAAGAGGGAGAAACATTGCTCTTATGTCTGGTCGTAAGTGTTGATGCTGTGAGCTCGGTGCTAGTAAGAAAAGAGGACAACACTCAATTACCTATCTACCACATAAGTAAGGCCCTCATGCCAGCTGAAACGCATTATATCGATATGGAAAAGCTCACTTTGTCCCTTATGATCGCTTCTAGAAAGCTAAGGCCCTACTTTCAGGCCTATAGTATACGTATACTGACGAGCCTCCCCCTCAAGCAAGTGCTCCAAAAGCCAAATGCACCAGGGAGGCTGATGAAATAGGTTGTTTAATTAAGTGAATTTGACATTTCATATCAACCAAGAACTTCAATGAAAGGGCAAACAGTGGCTGATTTCATAGCAAAATTCACTGAGGCAAAAAATATCAATATAACAATGGAACTGGCAGACCCCCCCAGCGTGGAAATTGTTTGTTGACAGATCCGCCAGAGAAACGACATTGGGGCGGTGTATTTCTAGAGAGCCCAGAAGGTCACAATCTTAATTGTGCAGTGAGGTTCAACTTTAAAACCTCCAATAACGCAACTAAGTATGAGGCACTTCTAGCGGGACTCACACTTGCCAAGGAAATGCGAGTAAAAAATTTGGCAATTCAAAGTGACTACCAACTAGTTGTAAGCCAGGTCAACGGCAGTTTTGCAGCAAAGGATAAAGGCATGGCGGCCTTGAAGAAGGTAATGGATCCGATCCCATGCTTTGAAAAGTTTGAGCTGACCCAAATCCCTAGAATAGAGAACCCGCACTCGAACGCTTTGTCGAAATTGGCCAACAGCAAAGACTCAAATATTGCTTAAGATTTTGTCGATGGAATACCTCTCCAAGATCTCCACAGTCAAAGTAGAGAAGGTGATATGGGTTGGAGAAGCCCCACAATGGATGCAACCTATTATAACTTACCTTAAGGATCACATCTTGTCGAAAAACAAAGAAGAGGCCTACAAGCTCAGACGTAGGGCCACTCATTATGTACTCCAAGACGAGGTATTTACAAAAGAGGCTTCTCATCTTCTCTTCTACGGTACACTAAAGGAGATGAAGCTGACTACGTCCCATGAGAAATCCATGAAAGAATCTGTGGTAACCACACATGGGGCCCGACATTAGCCCATAAAGTGCTAAGGTAAGGGTACTACTGGCCAGCCTTGAAAAAAGATGCTATGCTATTCATGAAAAGGTATGATAAGTGTCAACGCTTCTTCTCCATTCAAAGATAGCTATCCCAAAAGTTAACCATGGTATCAGTCCCAGCCATTCGCCAAATGGGAGGTCGACCTAATAAAACCTATGCCAAAAGGGAAGGGGAGTGCAGGCTATGTGATTGTCGCCATTGAACTTAACTAAGTAGGTTGAGGCAGAACCGTTTGCTAAAATAACAAAAGTGAACACTTCTAAGTTCATATGGAAGAATATCATATGTCGGTTCGGAGTTCCCCACTTTATAGTTATAGACAACAAGCGTCAGTTCAACAACAAGAAGATCAAAGACCTATGTGACGAATTGGGTATCAAAAAGCACTTTTCTTCTCCTCATCACCTCGGGCAAATGGTCAGATTGAGGCAGTCAACAAAACTATAAAGCATCTCTTGAGGAAGAAGCTCGATGCATTAAAGGGAACATAGGTAGACGAGCTCCCGCATGTGTTGTGGGCAATACGCACCACCAGTTGAACCGCAATAGGAGAGACTCTCTTCTCCATGGCATATGAGGCCGAAGCCATGAGCCCAGTTGAGGTGGGTCTTCCTTCGCCTCGCTGCCTGCAATTCAACAAAGCATCCAATAATAAGATAAGGCGAGTCGAGCTCGACTTCCTTGAAGAAACACTTCACAAATAAAACTGGCCTCTTATCAAAGGAAAATGATAAATTACTACAACACCAAAGTCAAGAAGAAATCATTTAGAAGATACGATTTGGTGCTTAGAAGGGTTTTCTTGTCCTCTAAAAAGCCTAGTATGGGCATATTGGGTCCAAATTGAGAAGGCCCCTATCATATATCGGGCGACGTTAGGCCAGGGACTTTCTTAATTGAGAACTTGAATAGGAAGGTGTAGCCCAACCCTTGGAATATTGAACATCTGAGACTGTATTTCAGTAAAGCCCCATTCACCTCTTATGTACATTTTGTGATTAATGCATGTACCATCTGTTTCTAATTATGACCAGTTCATATGTTGAGTATAAGGAGTTCATACCTTTGTGATCAACTGTAATTGCGTAAATTAGCCCACAACAGTTATGATAGCTCATATGTTAGAGACGACAAGTTTGATTATCTAAGGATGTACCTTTAATCTTTAACTATGACGAGCTCATATGTTGAGTATGACGAGCTAATACCATTATGATCAACTGTAATTGCGTAACCCACAACAGTTTTTACAAGCTCATATGTTAGAGATGACAAGTTTGATTATCTAAGTATGTAACTTTAATCTTTAACTGTGACGAGCTCATATATTGAGTATGATGAGCTCATACCATTGTGATCAACTGCAATTGTGTAACTTAGCCCACAAAAGTTATGACAAGCTCATATGTTAGAGACGACAAGTTTGATTATCTAAGGATGTGCCTTTAATCCTTAACTACGACGAGCTCGTATGTTAACTACAATGGTTATGGCAAGCCCATTATTTGTGTACATATACATGTGTTCAGACTCAAGTGTGATGAACCAACGTGCAATCCAATCAAAATAATTACGAGCCCATGTCGTTTGCTTCAAACCAGCTACATAAATTAACTTACAAAAGCTGAGCTTATGTGTTATCAATTATTCACCAAGTACAATTGTGGCGAGCCCGTTAATTGTTAACTTGCTGATTAAAAATGACAAGCTCATACTTTATGATTGTTTATTAAAGTGCAATTGTAGCGAGCCCATTAATTGTTAACTTGCTGATTAAAAATGACAAGCTCATACTTATGGTTGTTTGTAAAGTACAATTGTGGGGAGCCCATTAATTGTTAACTTACTGATTAAAAATGGCAAGATCATACTTTATGGTTGTTTAGTAAAGTGCAATTGTGGCGAGGCCATTAATTGTTAACTTGTTGATTAAAAACGACAAGTTTATACTTTATGGTTGTTTAGTAAAGTACAATTGGGCCGAACCCATTAATTGTCAACTAGCTGATTAAAAATACGAATACGGCGAGCCTAGAAACTAACATGCACTTGGAAACACTTTTTTTGTTAAATCTGGCAAGTCCATCCATTCAATTCAAATCAAATTCAGTCCACAGATGGAGGAACCATTACAAAAATGTTGAAAAAATAGAGGCTTATCCTAAGAAGCGGCAGCATCATCCTGTTGAGATTCTTTTGAGGCATCTATTTTCTCCACTGAATCATCAACCTCTTTGGCAGGGGTGGAAGGCTCAATAGAAAGGAATTCTCCCTTTATGTCGGCCAAGTGCAATTGAGGATGCAGCTCAGCAAGCCTCACGAACACTTCATTGTAAGCTACTCCTCGCCAATATATGCCGAGCCCATCATACTCTGTTGTTTCATGACAATGTGCAATGTATTCATTCACTACTGCCACCCCTGCCCCCACCTAATTACTGCTTCGAATAAGCAGCCTCAGCAGTTAACTCTTTGATTTTGGCCTTTAATTCTCCCTTTTCCTTATTGGCCACCTTCAAGGCCGACGAAGCGATTCTCTGTAAGTTATCAGAATTTTCCACCCGCATCATCAAGGCATTGACTTTAGCTTACAGAGGTGAACTTCTTTGTTCAGCTCGTCATTTTCTTTGGAAAGTGTCTCTACCCTCGACTCGGCCTCAGCTTACCTTACCTTGGAGGCGTCCATGGCCTCATTAGCTGATGACGCCTCAGCCTTGTTTATTGCATCTTCGACATCCGTGGCTTTCTGAAGGAATTCTTTATTGAGGCCCTGTAGTCGCCTCATTTCCATTTGTACGTTGAAGAAAAAACCTTGAGAACGAGCCTATAGGGCCAGCCCGGCCTCCACCATATCCACCGCATCACAGGTCTCCTCCGCATACGAGGAATACTTATCAGTCTAGAACTTATGATGTACCCTCATAGCCCCCTGGACCTCAGCGGGGAGCATCTCCATCACCGGGGAGGCTATCTCATCAGCCCTTCCACCCAAATAGTTTTGGGCTTTTTCTTTAGAGGGGACACTCCTAGCCTCCCTAACCATTTTCTTCTTCATGAGGCTCACTTTCTTTTCAGCGACCCCATCCACATCAACAATTCTCACTGAAGAAATGGGCTAGACAATGATTGGACCCGAAGTGATTCGCTAATGGTTGTTTGGCATTTTGGGTCATGTTTACCCTTTGTAGCCATTAGCTGGTGAGTGACGAAGAGGTTTGGCTTGCTAATGACATTCTTGAAGTACCTCCTCTCCATAGGGAGTTCGTGTATTGCCCGGATGATGGCCCACTCGGATGGCTCGAGCTCGAACCTTTAACTGCAGCTGCACAAAACTTGCGTTAGACGAAAAATGAGAGGAGACTAACATACAGAGAAATAGTACGCTGAAAGAAAGCTCAACTCACTATACTCATGGTATTGGGTTGTACGGTGATCTCTGGGACCACATCTATTTCCATTGTCTGACAATGATGCCTAACCCGAAACCAGGATGACTTCCAATTCTTGATAGAAGTAAGGGTCCTCCAGATGAAAGGAAAATGTGGACCTTAGGGGTTCATACAATACCACTCCTTACAATCACTCCTCCCTTTGAAAAGGGTTTGAAAGATATGTGGATGCATATCCTCACCAAGAGTGACCTTCTTCCAGAGAAGAAAGGCCCCTGCTAGATGGCTCTATACATTTGGCACTAGTTGAGTAGGGGGCTAAGTTATGCTGCCTAAGGATGTATCTAAAGAAAGGGTGCAGGGGCAATTTTATCCCTCTACTCAGGATCGTCTCACTCACTGCAACACACCCCTCCCTGGAAAATAAGCTCTTTCGTCAGAGGTCGAAATTAACATCTCGACAATCTCTGGGATTCTAAACTTCTAACTAATACCTTTAATCTCATTCTCCTTAATATTTGTAGGCCACAAAGAGGCCCTTCATTGCCTCCATGATCCACTCAATAGGAATCAGTGGGGGAATACCTGCCTCAGCACAAATTAAATCCATTTTTACACCAGAAGACCCCTCAACCCCATTTTTTTTTAGATGAAGAAGCCATCTAACCCTTAACAGATGAAGAAAATGCCTTGGTAGTAGCAAATACTTACGCAAACCCTAGGACCTAAAGTCTGAAATGTTTGGAAATACGTGTGAGTTGAGTTGATCGCCAGAATCGACAGGAAAATACCATGACAACTGGAAATATACTCAGTAATCAAGGTTTGAAATCTTCGCAAAAGTGAAGAAAAATGGAAAAAAGGTTGGTTTTCGGCCTTATATATGCGTAATGAACGAACCCTCACCGTGTGATCTTCCTCCACTTTAATCTGGGTCATCCACCTGTAATCTCATCAGTCCCATTAATTCTAAAGGGCGTTTGATAAAAAATCAAATTAAGGGCCCAGATGGAGTCGTACTGAACACGCACCATAAACTTGTGTAGGCCTTACCAAATGTGATTTACCATAATCATTGTGCATTAAATGCGCACGTAGTTTGAGGCTAGGAAATTGCTGCACTACCAATCTATTTGTATTAGGAATCGAAATACCCTTCAAATCATTATATCACACAACCTGTCAGCCATATCACAGGCTTTAGCTCCTAAAGGGGGCTCGATATACGCTTTAAGGGCCTCGCCCAATGCCTAACAGTCATATCACAAGCTTCAGCTCCTAAAGAAGGGCTTAATATATGCTTCAAGAGCTTCGCATGGCGCCCTTCAGCTTTATCACAAGATTCAGCTATCAAATAGGCTGGAACCTCGACATGTATCCCTCAACCCCATTACAAGCTTCAGATAACAAAATCTTTTTCTAAGACTAGAAAGTCCACGCATCATACAAAATAATCATACCTGAACTTCGGGGATTGTTATTACTCGTATAAATAATCATTCCTAGTTGAGCCATGTGGCAGGGGGTGAGGGCTCCACACCCTACAAGTAGTATGTATGACCTGTTATACGTATGGGGGCGACCCATTTCCATGTAACGAAACAAGACCGACCCCATTTGGGCAGACACATTGTGTAGGATTTGGTTCTGACGAGGCGATGCGAGATCCCTAATAGATCTCGTAGTGAAGTGATTGACAAGACAATTCACTACCAACGCCACCACTACACACCTACACAGTCCAATCCCAATTGCACAAAACTAGGATTTATAGACACAAAATGAGTCTTAACACTTAATGCCTTGATTGATTGATTGATGCGTGTAACAAGAAGGGCTAATCGATCTGATGAGGCCACGTGCCCTATCATTCGACGGGCCTCATTCATCTTGCTCAAGTATAAAAACTCACACATAGTGTTATTTGGAATTAATGCATGCTTAGACTCTGAAGCCTATATTCTTGCTACATATACTTTAAATATCTGTCTCCCAAGTCAACCCTCTTTTATCGATTGGAGGCTCACGTTCCAAGCTCCTCTATACCCCAAATTATCCTAGCTGGCTTAACCGTTTAACTAACGACTTGTCCAATTGTATTGGGATTTAGCTTACATAAATGATACAATTTTTGGGGTCAACAAAATTCTTATTTCTTGATATTTGTATAAATTTTGCATAAAATATTATAAGACCTTCAAGATAAACTGTTAGGTCGAATATATAAATCTTAAGGGATGTAGGAGTTCTAAAGAAATTCTTTAAGCTAATGGATATTACGACCAGCTTACTCTAAATCTAAGAAATGATGATATTTTATGTCATTTTATATTTATATCTTGTTAAATAAAAATATGCACGTATTTTATTGAGTATTTCAAAAATACTCACTCTTACAATATTTTCATATTAGAACGGATCGTATTGGACGTGTGGAAGATTGGATAAGATTGTTGTCTATGGGTTGCCAAGTAAAATTTCTAGAAATGATTATTGCCAAATTTTTATTTTAAGAATATTTCTATTTTTATTAAGTGCACATTATTTGAGTTGTTTGGTATTCGAACATTGTTAACATCCCATGTTAGATTTGACTATTGAAATCCTAGTATTTAAGATTTAATTTTATATGAATTTTTTCTCATTTAAATTGTTGAATTTAAAATTGTCGATTTATCGATCAAATCTCAATATTTGTACAGTAGTATATAAATTTGATAAGAAAGATTTTAACAACACTTCAAATCTTTGTTTTTATATATAAAAAATGCACTAAATTTGGGGGTGATACAATTTGGTATCAGGCCTAGGTCTCCCTTTATGCAGACCAGGTAAAAGTTTATATTTTTCACCATTATACATAATATGAATTTTCATTAAGTGAACTATGTGCAAAAAAAATTATTGTTATTTTCTTGCCACTAAAATCTATTTTTTTTTCCCTTACCAATTTTTGGTCAACGCATCTCATGGTAAAATGTTGTAAATTTATGGTAACATTAATGACATACTTCTCCCAAGTACGAACAGAAGTTTGACTCTGAATTTTTGCTTGAGAGTTGAAAATAAGTGAGCAACAATCTTTTTATCGTATTTCTTTGAAAATTATATAAATGATACAAGACTTCTGTTGATAGATTTCCTGTGTGTAGACAGGTTTTGTAAATTATGTTTGGTTCAAAATTGGTGGTGTTAGTTAGCTTCCAAACATGGAGATGTATGTATCTCAAAACTTTTTACCTTCTATATGTGTGTCTATTTAAAATGTTATGCGTCTTTGGGTCATTTCAGGGTTAATTATCAATTAGATGGCCATGAGTTTTGTCACAAGACCATGATACCGATTACAAAATCTTTGTTCCTTGTCTCTTTCTTTAATTGAATCTTCAAAGTCTCGTATCAAACTTTCAAATGAATCTGTAGTAAGGAAAAAGACCTTTCTTGTGAGGTTGGAGGTCACTGCATTAAAAAACTTCTAAAAAGAAAAATAAAATTCAATCATCGAAATTCTATAAGATTTAAGTACCTAAAAATTTAATGAATATAATAAGAAAGTAAATTTTAAAAGTTAATGCTCTCATATGCAGCATTCATTGTATTCCCAAAGTATTGGAATGGCAAAGTTTTCATATATTCATGCACTGTTCATTCTTTCCATGTTGCGCATAAATGAAATTTTTATGGCATTAGGAAAGATGTAACTTTAAAATTTGAATAAAATGTTGTTGACCACTGTTAAAAAAAAATTCTAAGATAAGTTAAATGTTTTTACTCTAGTGTGTGTGTGTGTATTACTTTGTTGTATGAAAGTTTCATTAAATAAGTATTTAAAATAAAACCATGGCATTTAGCACTCGTCAATCAACAACTGTCCAACGAATCCAAAGTATAGAATGAAATGTTATGTTCCATTTTTTTTTCAAGCATGATTTATGTATCGTTTAAGCTTGAATTCGTGAAGTGATTATAATTGGAAATCTTGCATGAAATATGTTATGCATGTAATTATTTTGTTTTAATATACATAAATGTAGGATGATTAGACTTTATATTAAACCACGAGAGCATAATGTATTACTTGATATTACTAACAAATAAAAAAATATAATCGAACACTTATATGACAACATGGCTAGAACTTATTAGACCACTAGAAAGACCACATCTTGTAAAGCAGCATTGAATCATAGATTTATTATTCAGTCCTATGAGAACTATGTGACAGACCCGACTCTTTCTCTTGCTGAGTGTTCGCTTGAAAGTATACCGCAAGTGTACGGGTCGCGTACAAGTAATAAAGTAGATTTTTAGAGTCCGAGATATCGATCCCTTGAGGAATGACTATTTAATTGTGCAAGAGTTGAACTATATCTATGCGATAGAAACACACAATTCATTTTTGAGTTTTTGTTAAAATAAGATTAAACGATCTATATATAAAAATAATTAAAGATAACAAAGTTAACTTAAAATAAACAAGGTTCAAATTTGAGAAGAGTTGGGAGGTTGAAATTGTTGGGATTCATGATTTCACCTAACCATCATTTAATCAATTTCCGATTATCAAATTCGCAACTACTTATTTCCTATGTTAGGCCCGATTCTCCTATTTTAGCCAATTACCTCTCTCGAGCGTCAAATTAGCCCTTTAATTGAGTTAATCTACTATATCTCTATGTTGATTAAAGCTCAATGAGTTGCATTAATTCGTTGTGAAAATGTCTCAAAGGATCGCCCAATGTTATGAGTATATCTATATCTCCTACAAGAACCTAGGGCATTTGCTATTTAGTCTAAAATGCATAATATCTCTCGATTATTATACACTTCACTCAGCACAATCATTTAATGGCCAAATAAATGAAAGGAAATCAATGCAATAGCAAACACACATGAAAATAAGCAACTTTAACTCAAAAGACAAACATTGAAATTAATCAAATTAGGTTAAGCTACATCAATCATCCCAACCTCAATAAGTTTAGGTCATTGTAAACAAAGAGTGATAATGGTGAAATTTAGATAGTATATTACAAAGTGAACAAATCAAATATTAAAATTCAAGGTAAAGAAAAGAACCCATCCCTTGAATGAAATTCTTGAAGTGTTGCTCTTAATTTTCACCCAGAATCTCCAATTTTCTTGTTTTTCTCTGTTTCTTCTTCTTCTCTTTGTTGACCCAAGACTTTTTGGAAATAAAATTTTTCTCTCTTGAGTCAATGAGATTTGGTCCTTAAACACTCCCAAAAACCTAGCACAAACAAATGCCCACAATGCCCTCTAATTTCTAATTTTCGGCAATTTTCAACGGACAGGTGCACGGGTGTCCACTAAAAGTGCGCAAGTGCGCACAATTTTCCCAGAGGTAAAGTGCGCGGGTGCACACTTTTGGTGAAATTTAAAATTGCACAAGAGGTCCTTAGGATAATTTGCATAGTTAGTCCCTCAACTTTGATAAGTGACATTTTGGTCCTCAACTTTTTGATTCCTTCATTTGATGATGAACTTCAAAGTTGACTTTTCAATTAAACTCCAATCTCTTTCATTTTGCTTGTTTTCCTTTCAATGCAAGGTTCACCCATATAAGAGAAAATAATCAAAATTATGAGTAGAAATTCGCTCAATTTATCAATGTATCTTTCATTTAACGGCTCTATTAAGTGTGTAGAATCACACTTATCATTGAGCATGTGGGAGACATCTTTGTGAGGTGGACTGCGGCAGTAGATGTAGGACTTAAGATCACATCTATCGAGGCAATGAATAACCTCATACACTCTGTTGCGTTTTTCCTATCGTAAGTGTACGATATCGTAACAAATAACATAATGAACTTTTGAGTCCGGATTATTGTTCCCACGAGAACTAGACTTTAATGTTTAATTTACTATTTTTAACTACTATCTGACTAAAGCAAACAAAGAGTCATGATTTGTTGTGATTTTAATTTAACTAATTGAAAATAACTTGATGCACACAAAGATAGATTTAGTGTTTCAAATATGGAATAGATATTAGGGCACAACAGTTTTATCTATTGATAACCTTTAAATCTTAATTCAAGATTCATAACATAATGCAATATTCGATCAAATTCTTTTATTGTATTCGATTTACCCCTCTCGAGTTCTCATTGAGTATATTTAACTAATTCAATCACATATCTCTATGCGAATCAATTTTAGTAAACGAAATATTAGTTCTAAGATTTCATCTAAGATTTCTATAATTAGTATAGGTATCTATACACGTTATACTAAATTATCTAATTTTACTATGTGGTATAAATCTAAAACTCATCTTTTGATTTGTAAAAGATTCACAAAATCATCAAATTAGTGATCGGGTAATTCGGCGCATTAAACTCATAGCAAATTCAACATATGTATGATAAAATAACAAGAATCTTGAATAACATAAATGAAGAGTTCTAAGTAGATTACATTGTTCGCCATAATAATAAATTTAGCTACTCATAATAATGGAAGAAACCTAAAGATTTGCATTGAATACATCACCAGGTTTTAAATTGAGATGGAGAGAATATGATGAATTAGTTCTCTTCTTGTCTCCAATCTTGATTTCAAACCCTAACTCTTGATTTTCTTATTTTAATCCCTTTTGAATTTCTCTCGAATTCTCAAGGTGTATCTTATGTCTCTCAACTTGTGGAATCTCCCAAAAGTACCCAATTTCTTCTATTTATACTTCTCCTTTTGTGTTTCTCATTTTGGAGTCTTTCTAGACCTCTAGCGGGCAAAAAACGTTGCAACCCTAAAACAGGCGACACGACACCTAGGGGCTTGAAGGCAGCTACTGAGCATTACAATGTAGAATCTGGGTAGCACCTAAGCACTATGAGTTGTAGTGCCTGGGCGCTTGGATCCTGGCACCATGGCGCCGTGTTACTGCTAGAAATTTCAGTTTTGGAGTGCCCAAATATGGCGCTTGGCCGCTAACTTTTTGCTTATTTTCTTTAGTTTTTTGCTTATTTCTTCACTTTATCACCTTTTTTCACCACCTCACCAACCTATATAACAACACTAACAAAAACATCAAAGCGTTTTATACACATAAGATTTAGCCAACAATCAAGTTAAAATTGTATAAACTTGTGAGTAAAACACACTCGCCAAATATCCCAAAACGTAACGGTTTGCTAGTCCTCGAGCAAACACAAAGAAAAAAATCATTAAGAGAATATACACAAACTCAAACATAGTCAGATAGCTTGCAATTTGGGTTAGTAATCAAGTTTATACCAAGTTATTTAAACCCACTAGTAATCTAGTTCCCTAATAATCAATTCTTACTTGCATACTTGCATAAAGTTTCTCTTTTTTATGTTTTATTTCCAGCCGAATATTGACCTCCCCATATTTCTTTACTTAACCTATGTAACAACCATTTAGTTGGCCATTCCCCGCCTTTTGAATACCAAAGGGTACCAAGTTTCAAGATACCTCTACAAACTTACTAATTTGAGTAATAAAGGTGCCAGCTTGAGGCATAAGCTCAATAAGTGTAATGCTTATTTTCTGTAAAGGAAAATCAAAATTTATAGGTGTTAGATCCCTAACATTCAGTCATCACCAAACTTATACTAGAAAGTTAAAGACACTCAACACAAATCTTTTTCACATACATAGGACACCCTAAATTATTATTTATAATAGATAAGCTCGAACATGCTAAGCTAGCACCCCAATAACCCTACTACACACCCTAATGAGTTCAGCTTCTCGGTCTACGGTTAAGGGATGTTGTGAATCAAAGGTTAAGAGATTAAGCACTTAAGTCATTTTTTTAGCCTATATATATGAATCTTCTTATTCCTGCACGGCGCTATACTCAATTATCGTGCATAAATATTGTCATACTTCTCATGGATAAGCGTAAAATTAAACTTAGGTACATGATTCATCCACAATTTATAAACTAATACAAGCTTACAAATATATTCATCCTAGAAGATAGGGCTATCTAACTCCTACAAGCACGCATAAATTGTTTTCACACGAAATAAAATCATATCACACAAGCACACAAATACAAAAATACTAAACAACTGACAAAAGTAATTAAATGGAATATGACATTAGATTGACTAGCACCCGTGTCACACAATACATTAATAGCACAAGAATTTTTAATTGAATAGGCAAAGTAAAACTTCCTGGATCTTTCAACCTGGGAGACAATTTGACTACTTTCCTCCATTAATGCCACAATTTCAAACTCTGAAAGCTTTCTTTTCTTTTTCAACATCTCTTTCAAAAATTGTGTAACTTGGAATTTGAAATATCATATCAATCAACGGAATATTAATTTGTGTCTTCTTGAGAACATCAAAAAAATTTTCAAATGTTGTGTCTTGTTTGTTCTTCTTGAACTTTTGGGGAAAAGGAATGGGAGGCACATAAGTTTTGACTGGACTTGGCGCCTTGGTAGTTGATGTTTCTATATTTTCTTCATTCTAAATTGAAAATGGTGCAGATTTCTCTTCCATTGTAGCTTCATCAACCTCTTTCTAGTCATTTTTTTTCTTTCTGGTCTATTTTTTGTAATAATTTCTGGTAATTATACCCAAATGCTTGTAGTTATAACATGAATATTTTCCTCAATCGACTTGTTTTTCGAAGTCTTTGGAGAAATAGAAGTGGAGATACATATGCTTTAACTTTTACAGAAACCTTGGGTGGATAATTTTCCACTACTCTTATTGTCATCACTTGCCCCTTAAGATTTGTCATTGTATTGCTTGACAATTATCAATGTGGATGTTTTGCAATTTGTTGAACTATCTAACCAATCTATGTCTCCAACTTTTTGATAGATGCTTGTTGATTTTGAAAATTAGTATCAATCTATTGAAATACTTTATTTGTTTTGTGCACATATTATTGAAACATGTCCTCCAAACTTGGTCTTCTCTCTTTTTCGAAATTATTTTCATATGTGTTGAAATTGCGAGGAACCATTTTGAATAAAGTTTACTTGTTCCTTTGAAGTAGCAAGCATCAAGCAATTTTCTGTACCGTAATTTCTCCTACAATTTTCACATACTGAATTGACCAGTACTACATTTGCTCCATGTGTTTACAATACCCGCTTTGTTTAAGCAGCAATCTATGCATTGGTAGATGTGTGATGTCTAGTTCATAAATTCTAACGGTCTTCTTTGGCACCACTCTTTTGGATGAGATTATTGAATGTGTAGTGGCAATCAATTCGAACAATTCTAGGCATTGTTGAACTGATTTACCAATGATTGATCCATCGGTAGACGAATCAAACTGAGACTTTGATAATGGTGAAAGTCCAGTGTAGAAGTATTGTACTTGATTTTCCTATGGTGATTCCATGATTTTTCATTAGCTCTTTAAATCTGTTCCATGCCTCATGATAATTCCCACCATCTCTTTGTTGGAACTTTTGAATTTAGTCGAATTTTTACTACTTTTGTTGGTGGGAAGAATTTGTTACAGAATCTTTTAGTCAGTTTTACCCATGTAGTAATGCTTCCATGGAGTTCAGCATCTAACCATTCCAAAGCTACATCCCTCAATGTGTAAGTAAATAAACGCAGCTTGATAGCATCTTCATGAACTCCTGAAGCATGGAAGTTCTGATAATTCTGAGAAATCTGGAAATATGTGTGTTCGGGTTTTTATGAGGTAACACATGGAATTGGATATTGTTGCTAATCAAATTCATCCAATCTGCCCTTATCTAAAAACTATTCAACCCAAAATATGGATATATAATACTAGAGGGTGCGGGTACCGCTATAGGCGTCAAGAACATTGAGACGGGCGAGTCTCCTTCATTTATCTCCACTCGCTCATTTTGCTGATTTTGCTGTGTCGCCGCTCTCTCAAAAACTTGTCCAATTAGCTGTATCGAAATAGGCATATTTTGATCTTCAGCTATTTGATATTACTATTTTTGTTTGTGTTCCTTAAGTTTTCGTTTGAAAATACATTTTATTTTTGAATTAAACGGTTTAAGATCGTCGCCTTAGGTATAGAGCATCAACGAACACCTTTTTTTGCTGTAATAAAATAAAAGAAAATAAACTAATCAAATAACAGTAAAAAATATAATAAATTAAGACTAAATGTAAATAGTCTCTGGCAACGACGTCAAAAACATATTGCGTTTTTTATATCGCAAGTGTACGATATCGTAACAAGTAATATAGTGAATTTTTTGAGTCTTGATTATCGTTCTCACAAGGCTAGACTTTAATGCTTAATTTACTATTTTTAATTACTATTTGACAAAAGCAAACAAAGAGTCGTGATTTGTTGTGATTTTAATTTAACTAATTGAAAATAAGTGGATGCACACAAAAGCAGATTTAGTCTTTCAAATATGGAATAGATATTAGGGCACAACAATTTCATCTATTGATAATCTTTAAATCTCAATTCAAGATTCATAGCCTAACGTAGTGTTCGATCAAATTCTTTTATTGTATTCAATTTACCCCTCTTGTGTTATTTGACTAATTCAATTCCAAATCTCTATGCAAATCAATTTTAGTTAAAAGAAATATTATTTCTAAGAAATCAGCTAAGAAATCTATAATTAGTATAAGTATCTCTATGCGTTATACTAAATTACAAAATTTTACTATATGGTGTAAATCTAAAACTTACATCTTGATTCGTAAAAGATTTACAAAATCATCAAATTAATGATAAAATCAATGCATATATGATAAAATAACAAGAATATTAAATAAAAGAAATAAAGGGTCCCAAGTATATTGCATTATTCGCCCTAATATGAAATTTAGCTATTCATAATAATGGAAGAAAAGCTAAAGATTTGCATTGAGTACATCACCAGGTTTTGAATTGAAATGGAGATAATATGATGAATCATGCACCAAGTTCTCTTCTTGCCTCCAATTTTGATTTCAAACCTTAGCTCTTGATTTCTTGATTTTTTCCCTTTTGAATTTTTCTCGAAATCTCAAGTTGTATCTTGTGTTTCTCAATGTTTGGAATCCTTGAAAAGTGCCTCATTTATTCTATTTATACTTCTACTATCGTGTTTCCCGAATTCGGATTCATTTTGGGCATTTAACTAGTCAAAATGGTGCAACCCTAAAACAGGCGGTGCAATGCCTAGGTACTTGAGGGCATAGCTTGAGCGCTGTGATGTAGAATCTAGGTAGTGCCTAAGTGCTATGATCAGCGCTGCATCTTTGTTTTTTCCATGCTGCTTTTGGGCAATTGCAGCACCTGAGTGCCGTGTTGCTGCTTAGAATTTCAATTTTGGAGCGCCTAGGGGCTCAAAGTTTGGCACCTAGGCGCTGACTTTCTAGTTATTTTCTTTAGTTTTTTGGCTTGTTATTTCACTTTAGCACCATTTTTCATCACCTCACCTACCAAAAAAACAATATTAACAAACACATAAAAAGTATTCTATACTCATAAGACTTAGCCAACAATCAAGCTAAAATTGTATATAACTTGTGAGTAAAATACACTCATCATACTTACTTCCACATCAGTGGTGAGATATGGGAGTTATGGTTATGGATGAGATCCTAGCACGAAACCTTCCCGAATACCTAGATCTGATTGAGTTCGATTTGTATTGTCAGACTCTTCTAGATAGGCAGAGTGAGAGCCCAGAACTTCACCTGTAACGAGTAGATGGGCATGATGATGGGGTGGAGCCAAAGCATCAATCAGAACCTCAGTTTGAATCGTACCCAAAGGAAGAGCCCGAATCAGAGCCTTAGAATGACTTTGACTTTGAGTTAGAAAATGATTTTGAACTTGAACCAGAGACACTGGTTGAGATAGATATAGAGTATTGGCCTGAGGTAAAAGACTCTTCTGAAAATGAAGCTCTATCAGAGAAGATTCGCAGGGTTTATAGTAATTAAAAACTTAGCGTATGTTTAATCCCCATTAAAATGAATCTTTGGTCAAATTCATTTTCTACATATGTGGGGGATACATTAACTGAATTGTCGGAGATTATGAGAAAAACATATCCATAGTTGACTTTTTGGGAAATTTGTGGGTCCAAGAATTTACGTTCCCAGTTTACCCTTCAAATAAAATGGTGGGATGTTATTTAAAAGTAAAAGAATTGAAGGGTCATTTCTGGAAACTAGCTTTAATAAATGAGGGTAGTTTTTGACATTTTGAATTTCAAGATTTTCTGTAACAATTAAAATGCCTGACAATAGGCTATGCACTTCGTAATTTTTTAAGAATTAATGTACTATTTAGAAATGAGAAAGCTCATTAAAANACAATAGGCTATGCACTTCGTAATTTTTTAAGAATTAATGTACTATTTAGAAATGAGAAAGCTCATTAAAATTGATTTTAATGAGATTCAAACACGGGCATAAATTCTATTCCTTTCTTATATATTGTTTTCCCTTTATGTTATTGGGATTTAAATTAGTCGAACTATTGTATATTCCGTTTTCAAGGAGTATTATTAATAAAAAAAGTTAATTTTCTTTGAACTTATTGAGCTACTTGTTGTCCAATATTTCTAAGACAAAATTTATTTTGTTGTTTTAAAGGAAACGTAGGACAACAAAACCAATCAGCTATGTTCAGGGATTTGATGATGGCGGTGCACGACCTTGGAAGGAATCAAGCACCATCACCTTCTCAAAATGGACCGACAAATGCCAACAACATGGGTTCAATTGTGGAGCAGTTTCGCCACTTTAAGCCTCTTTCTTTTGATGACAAAGCTGACCCTTTTGGCAGTCGATGAATGGTTAAGAGGACTGGAACAGATTAATAACGCATAGCATGCACTGACGCATAGAAGGTATCTTGTGCCAAATTTATCTTGATCAGAGCGGCGGGCCATTGGTGGGAGTTTGCTTCATGCACTAGAAAGAAAGCACAATAATGTGCTATGACATAAGTACAATTCAAATAAGAAGTGATGACAAAGTACTTTTCCAAATCCCTAAGGGATCAAAGGGAGGCGGATTTCCTACAGTTGAAACAAGGATAGATGTTGCTTGATGAGTATGAAAGGAAGTTCAAACAACTTTCTAGGTATGGCACACACCTTGTGGACACCGACCCAAAGAAGGCTAGGAGGTTAGAACTAGGTTTGCATCCAGAGATCGGAGAAATCATGGCACCTCACCATACTACTACTTACAATGAAGTACTTCAACAAGCTTAATCAATTTCTGATCCCCTGGAAATGGAATGAATAACTGAGAAAGGTAATGAAGCATATGGAAAACAAAAGTGGAATGGTTTAAATAAAGGGAAATGATTTGGACAATTTAATCAATGTGGCCAGGAAGGCCATTTCGTTCCGAACTGCAAGGCAAATCCGCCTAAGAAAGACTATGAGCTAGATAATAACATAAAAGCCAAAAGTAGGAGGCAACTAAGGATGCAAAAGTAATGGCAGATATTCTATTAATATTTGTACTACCTGCATATGAAACTCATTCATTTATATCTATTGCGTATACTACATGTTAAAAATCCTATAGTATTCTAGAAATTACAATCCATCGGGTAGAATTTTGAATACCAATCAAATCTCTAGGACGGTAAAGTTGGAAATAGATATAAAATAATTTAAAACTAGTTTATTCTTGATAGACATGAAAGACTTTTATGTCATTTAGGAATGGACTGGTTGGGGAGCATTCATACAACCATTTGATATTTTGAAAAAGAAGAAATTTTTTAGAATTTTGATGAGGAAGATTTCGATTTTTTGCTGCACGAGTTAAGTCTTTACCTCACCTTATTTCAGACGTGAAAGTAGAAAAGATGTTAAAGATGAGATCTTGTTAGGGATTTCTAGTGAGCGTATCTGGAACTCAGCAATTGGAGCTCACTATTAGTAATGTACCGATTGTACGAGATTTCATTAATGTATTCCCTGATGGCTTATATGGCGCACTACCTGATAAGTAAATGAATTTTACAATTGACCTCGTACCGGGAGTGACACCAGTATCTAAAGCTCCATATAGGACGGCATTAAAAAACTACAAGAATTGAAGATACAGTTGTAGGAATTGTTGGAAAATGTTACATTCGACCAAGTATATCTTCTTTGGGCGTACTGATTTTGTTTGTGAAAAAAAGATGGTTCAACAAAGATGTACATTGATTACAGGAAACTAAATCGATTGACTTTCAAAAACAAATATCCCATTCCTAGGATTGAAGATCTCTTTAATAAGTTGAATGGTACAACAGTATTTTTCAAGATTGACTTGAGGTCGGGACATCATCAATTGAAAGTGAAGGCAAACGACATTTCAAATATGGCATTTAGGACTTGTTATGGTCATTACGAGTTCACTGTAATTCCCTTTAGATTAACGAATGCTCCTAAGATATTTTATGGATTTGATGAATAGGGTATTCTATCAATATTTAGATCAATTTGTCATTGTTGAGTATTCCATCCGTATTTAGATCAATTTGTCATTGTTTTCATCGATGACATTCTGGTGTATTCAAAGAATAAGGATCAACATGAAAAACAACTCAGTATAGTGTTGGAAATAATACAAAGAGAGAAAATGTATGTCAAATTCAAGAAATGTGAATTTTGGGTTGATCGTATAGTTTTTCTTGGTCATGTGGTTACATCGTAATGGATTGAGGTCGATGCTACCAAAGTTGAGGTGGTAACCAACTGGTCTAGACCGAAAAATGTAGGTTAAGTTTAGGACGTGTATTGATGCAGCACAGAAAGATGATCTCATACGACTCAAGATAACTAAAGTAACATGAGCAAAACTATCATATGCATGATCTAGAGTTGGCAGCAATAGTACATGCTCTAAAGATATTGCATCAATACCTCTATGGGGAATGCGACATTTACACGGATCACAAGAGCTTAAAATATTTCTTCGCTCTAAAAGATTTGAATATGAGGTAGAGAATGTTGTTAGAGTTAGTTAAGGACTATAACTGCACTATCCATTACCATTTGGGTAAGGCTAATGTAAGCAACAATGCTCTTAGTAGGAAGAGAATAGGACAACTAGCAGTTTTACCCACAACTCAAGTGCATTGGTAAAGGAGTTCGAGAAATTGAAATTAAAAGTTGTCATTCCGCCAGCTCGAGTTACTGCAAGGATTGCAGCATTAAAAATTCAACATACTATTAGGATTCGAATCAAGGATGCTCAAGACAATGAACCATTTTTTAGGAATTAAGGCAGTAGTTGGTACAAGTAAGAGAAAGGATTTTGCAATAGCAGATGATAATGCTTTAATGTTCAAGGAAATGTTATGTGTACCTAAGTATGAAGATATAAGGAAAAAAATATTAGAAGAAGCTCATTTTGCACCATACGCGCGCACATCTCAGTGTTACAAGAACGTATCGAGATCTTTGCAATATATTTTGGTGAAGGAATATGGAAAGGAGAATTAATTGCTTCGTTGAATAGTGTATAATATGTCAACAAGTTAAAGTAGGACATCAGGGACAATAAAAGCTATTAAACCTATTGGAAATTCCAAAGTGGAAATGAAAACATACATCCATGGATATTGTTGTAGGTTTCCCTAAATCAGTGAAACGACACGATGCTATCTGGGTAATTGTAGATCAGTTAACAAAGTCAACTCATTTTCTTCCAGTAAGAATGAATGATCAAGATCCAAGGTTTACTTCTAAATTTTGGAAGAGCATGAAAATAGCTATGGGGACAAAGTTAAATTTCAGCACAATCTATCATCCTCAATCTGATGGATAGTCTGAAAGGACTGTTCAGATCTTAGAAGACATGCTCTGAGCATGTGTTTTGGATTTGGGATGTTGGGAGTCACACCTATCGTTGTAGAGTTTGCATACAATAATAGCTTCCAAACTACTATTGGCAGGCTGCTTATGAAGCACTCTATAGTAGAAGATATAGATCTTCTATGTACTGGAATGAAGTCGAAGAAAATCGAATTTTGGGTTCACAAATTATTACAAGGACAATAGAAGCAATCGATCAAATTAGGGATAGTATAAAATCAGCTCAAGATAGACAAAAAACTATATAGACCGACCAAAAAATTGGTAGAATTTGAAGTTATTGAGAAAGTGTTTCTAAAAGTTGTACCAATAAAATGGGTTGTTAGATTTGGAAAGAAGGGAAAGTTGAGTCTTGGATTTATAGGTCCTTTCGAATTCTAAATAGACTTTGGAAGGTAGCATACCGTCTAGTATTGCCACCTGGACTATCAGCAATGCATAATGTATGCTATGTATTGATGCTTAGAAAGTATGTGCATGATCTTGAGCATGTGATAAGCTATGATTCATTGGAAGTATAGAATGATCTTACGTATAAAGAGACGCCTTTGGAAATTATTGAAAGAAAAGTACATGCGTTAAGGAATAAAGAAATTGACTTGTCTAAGGTTCAATGGAAAATCATGGAGTCGAAGATGTTACTTAGGAGAAAGAAGAGGGAAAAAAAGCCAGTTTCCATAGTTTTTTCCGACTAAATAAGGTAATTTCGATGACAAAATTATTTTAAGCTGGGGAAGAGATGTAACACCCCGAATTTTAATTACTATTTTCATGTGTTTAAATTTAATGTTGTTCATTTAGCAAATGAAATAGTCCATATCTAGCTTTGTTGTCATACTGAAGTCCAAAAGTTAAAGTGATAAGTTCAACCCACTTATTTGCATAATACTAAATAAAAGAATATACATAAACTCGTATAAAATGACATAAATTGAGCTCAAGAAAAAAATAATCTTGGACTAGTTATATCTGAATTATTGTGAAAAAAAGAAAATGTTATAATTTTAATATTTTTTGTATAAAAGAAAACAAATGGCAGAGAATCGTTAAGATACGATTATTTTGGGAAATTGAAAAGGTTTAGTATATTGTAATCAATTAAACATAATTATCCTATTAATTTCGACATAACTAAATTAATTAACCTTATAAATTCTTAGTTAAATGTGAAATGCATTTGATTTTCAAAGATTTAATATGAAAGACGTGATTATAGTTACGGGGGTTTGAGAATTTTATATACGTTTTTGGAGTAAGATTTTTTTTAGAAAGTTCATACGTCATTTTCCATTTTTCATACAAATACTCGGTTCATTTTTGTCTACCATCTCTACTCATATTTCATAACAATCGAGGTAAGATTACATAGTGCAAAGTGGTAAATTCTTATTTCTTGATGTTTATATAAATTTTGGCATGAAATACTATAAGGTCTTTAGGTCAATTTTTAAGCACATCCTTCGGGATAGACCGTTAGGTCGAATATATAAATCTTACGAGATATAGGAATTTAATAGACCATTAGGTTGAATATATAAATATTTAGAGATATAGGAATTCTAGAGAAATTAATCGAACTATTAGATATCGAGATCAATTTTACTGTAAATCTAAGAAATGTCGGTATGTCATGTCATTTTATATTTATATCACGTTAAATAAGAATGTGTACGTATTTTTATTGAGTATTTCAAAAATATTCACTCTTGCAATATTTTCATATTAGAACGAATAGTGTTGGACATGTGGAAGATTGGACGAAATTTACGTCTATGGGTTGCCAAGTAAAAGTTTTGGAAATGATTATTACCAAATTTTTATTTTAAGAATATTTCTATGTTTTAGTAAGTGCATGTTATTTTAGTAGTTTGGTATTCGAACGTTGTTAACATCCCATGTTAATTTGACTATTGAAATTGTAGTGTTTAAGTTTTAATTTTAAATGAAATTTCCTCATTTAAAATTATCGATTTATCGATCCAATCCCAATATTTATAAAATAGTATATAAATTTGATAAGAAAAGATTTTAGTAACACTTCAAATCTATGTACTAGATTTGGGACAATACACATCACCTCTTAAAGATCGTCTCATGTTTCAAAACCAGTTTAAAAGTCCTTGTCTAGTTGACAAATATTTTGAAGATTCATTACTTCTTGAGAATCCTCACCTTGCTAAATGATTGCTCTACTTATTCATCAATTCGTGAGAAGGCTCGTGATTGTACAAAATTCTACAAGTATACGGTATTGTATTGTCGATTTTTATAGCAAGCAAGTGTATAGATCGTAACAATTGATATAATGGACCAATAAGTCCGGATAACGTTCCCTCGAGAATTATTATCTAAAAATTGATTAAATTAGTCCTAACTTTGATTTGATCGAAGACAAATAATAAGATTTGTGATTGGTGTCTAAATTATTCTAACTCAACTAAATTATCTAATGTACACAATTTATCGAATTTGAGTTTTAATATTATGAATGTGGATGCTAGGACTTACAATTTTACGTATAGATCCCCTTTATTTCGTCAATCAAGATCCATTACTATTGTAGTGTTTGGTCGAATTCTTATAAAACATTCAATTTACCCATTTCGAGTTCTCATCGAGCCTATTTAACTAATTCAATTTCATATTTATATATGAATCAATTTTAGTTAAACGAAATATTAGTCTAAGAATTCTTTTACTGAAAGCAATAATTAGTATAGATATATCGACGCATTATACTAAATTACTGGATTTTATTATGTGATATAAATCTAAAACACACATCTCAATTCGTAATAGATTCACAAATTCATTGAATAATTGATCAAAGAACTCAAAGCATTTAATTCATGAATAAAATCAACACGTGTATTTAAAGAACAAGAATCTTGAATAAAATAAATAAATGATCACACAAAGATTACATTGTTCGACCTAACTATGACTTTAGCTACTCATAATAATGAAAAAAAAATGGAGTTCATAACCGGGTTTTGATAACTTGATCATGGAAAGAATTAGATCTTGCACTAAAAATCTTCTTCAGCCTCAAAAGTCTTAAAACCCTAGCTTTTGTTCTTTGATCTTGATGATTATGTGTTTTTCTCCCTATTTTGATTTTCTCTCGAATTCTCACGTTGTATATTGTGCCTCTCAATGCATGGAATCTCTCCAAAAGTGTGTCATGTCTTGTAATTATACTCCCCTTCACGTTTTTTCCAAATTTGGAGTATTTCTAAGCTTTTTATGGGCCAAAATGGTGCAACACTAAAACAGGTGGCACAACGCCTAAGTGCCATGATATAAATCTGGGTGGCGCCAAAGTGCTATGAGTGTACTACCTGGGCGCTGCCTCCATGTTTTTTTTCCTGCATCTTCTAGGCAATCGTAGCGTCTGGGCACTTGGGTCCGATGTTTGAATGCTGACTTGATGTTCCAAAACTTATCCCTGGCGCTTGGCGCTCTAGTAAGGCGTTTGGGCACCAGTTTGCTGCTCATTTTTTAGCATTATTCAGTATTTTTATCATAACTTTCTCTTTCGATATCCAATTAACACGATTCAAAGTGTGTTGAAAATATAACTCAAAGGGAAACAACTTCACTAGACATAGATTGTTTCCAATTCAAATGTTTACTATGCCGAAAATAGTTCTCAATTTCTGACTAAAAATCTGGAACATATATGTCCGGTTGAAAATTGATTTTTGAAAATATTTTGATCATATTTTAAGTCGTTTTTGACTTCTTAGTTGCATCCAATTAACCCATAGCATTCTCGAAACTTCATCTTAAGGTTTGACACAATTTTTGAGTATTTACACTTTAGTCCCCAAACTTTAAATCTTGCCATTTTCTCCAATTTTCACTTCTTTCTTTCAATTTCACTTCTTTTCATCGAGTTTCATCTAATAAACAAAATCTACAATAAATTAAGCTATATTTTTCAAAAGAAATATTAAATGTCTATATTTTAGGTCCAAATAAGTGTATAAATTACGCTTATCATATCGTGAACAAATAATAAAGTTATAAATAAAATATCGTTCCCACGAAGATTATGTACTTAATCAAGTGTCAATCAATATTAACACCAATTGAATAGTCATGTTTAGATGAAAAATTTATAGTAATTCACTAATTAAACTAAATATTATAATGAGCAATTTATGAGAGCTTTTTTTAAAATTATTTAGAATGATTACTAAAACTTCGAATCTCCCTTATTAATCTATTTTAATGCAATTCAATATCTTGACAATATGCATGCATTCTTATTAATCAATACTCCTAACTTATTTAATAATATCTTTCAAGTAGAATTAAATATATATTTTCATGTGACCTTCCTATATTTCTATAAAAGATAAAAATATACAAGCGTTGAAATTATGAAAAGCATAGAGATATATTTCTATCTTATACTGGGACTTACATCAATTGCTAATAGTGCGCTCTCTCTCTCTCTCAAGTAATTGAAAAACATTAAACACAATAACAATCATCCCAAAAAAACACATATTGGGCGTTAAAATATTAAATTCATATTAAAACTTCAAAATAAGAGTTCATATATGTCTTAGTAAATGGAAATCTAACCTATCATTACAAAATTAAAAGAAATCATATTAGAATTATGGAACATTACCCGAATTTTTGATTAATGAAAGAGAAGAGGGAAAATTTTAAATCTTTTTACTGGTTTCTTGATGAATTCAAGTTGTGCCTTCCCTTCTTGGCCAAAAACCAAGGTAGATTTTCAATTGACTAAAAACTTATAATTACCTCTAAATTATCCCATCGTAATGATAGTTTGCCTCTCTTTGATTGAAATAATAGATGAAATTTTGTTTTTTTATGTCTTGCCCACGTTCTATATTTATAAGGGTAGAATTAAATCATTAACTTATCCAAAATTTATTTCATATAGAGTTTGACAAGAAAAAGAAAAATTGGTCACTTTAGCCAAAATCTATGCCACGCATGAGTAAGGAAAACCATGGCACGTGCGCGTCATGGGCCCTTTTTGCTACCAATTTTGGGGAAAATAGGGATTGCGTGAGCTATCCGTCCGCACTGTGTGAAAGTAGATTTTCTTCCATTTTTCAACTAATCCTTGAAGCCTTAAAGCTTCGGGTCCAACTTAGTTTCTGAACTTCTATGAACAATTTAGATATGATTTTGCAAATTCAAGGTTTTAGTAGTGTCACAAGTCCTTAGGGCTCTGGGTGCTCCATATATAGGAACCAACAAAAAGAATTTATGCCATGAATGTTGAATGGAATTTTCACATAACTTAGAGATTTATTTTAAAAACAAAATCAAGGGAGTAAAATCAAATTTTATTATGTAAAACCACTTCATGGAATGCCAGAAATATAACTAGAATAACAATGAAATTACTATTTGACTTCCTTGACAGAACAAGATGATTTCTGCTACTCCGATGTAAATCAAAACACCTTCAAGAAGAGGTTGGGGCAATCTCTTCCATTCTACCTCAGAGTGAATTAATTATCGAATTTAAGTGGAGAACTAATGAATTTAAAACGGACAAAAAGATAGAGCCAGAAAAGTACAGTAAAAGTAATCAAAAAATTTCCCATACCTGATACGCTTATGAAGTATTTGTAAGTGTTTAGTGTCATATAACTGCTAATCAATTTTCGCTCACTTGTCTAGTGGTTAACATCCACTCTCAGACAGCTTCCACCCACGTATTTAGTGGTCAATTTTCACCAACTAGGCAGTTAAAAGGATCAGTGATAACTGTTACTAGCTTTCAATCAATGAAAATAATGTTCAAACAGTTGGGAGACAGTGGTCAATCAATCGATCATAGTGGTAGTCGATTAGTTTATTTGCTTAGTTAGCTATAGTAGTCCACCATTTGTACCACATAGTATCATTAGTCCCTCTACCTCTCGTTGATAGTTATCATTAACTAGCATCTTCAATTCTTTATGTCATAAGAACAATTACCTTCTTCTTCTTCTTCTTCTTCTTCTTCTTGTTTTTTATTTTATTTTATTTTTATTTTTTGATTCTTCTAATCACCTATTGACATTTGGTGAGATGTAAATGGTTCAACTACACCAAATGGTGGAGAGTTACAAGTCGAATTGCCTTGGCTACTTAGCAACCCTTGAGTGGGCTTACTTTTAGGCTTGGGCACTTGGCAACCAAAATTTCATCTATATAAGGGGAAAGGAAGTCTCATTTTCTCACCTCTTTTTCTTCTTACAAATCCTAGGTGACTCATGTGTTCCTTCATGCTCAAGATAATCTTTTCATCCACTTTCATTTCTTGAAATTTCTTTCATTTTTGGTATACTCCCATTCAATTTCAATGTATAAGGTAGTATTATCATCCTCCTCTAATGAAGATACATCAAAATCTTCTTCTTAAATATCAAGTAGGGGTGAGAGTAAAAGTGAGGATAAGAGAGGAGAGAAGTCGATTGCCCATCTGTTGGTGGCTCGGTCGACTGCAACACAATTGGTCAATTGACTAGCAGGTACACAGGTCAATCGACCCCTCCCCAGTCGACAAATTTTAAAGATTCCAACATTTTTAGTCCAAGTTTTCCTAAAAATCATATTGGATCCTTTAAATTCCACAATCAAAAATTTGAAATTTAGCGAAATCTGACGGTAAGTTGGTGGTCCTTAACATTCCATAGGGACCTAGCTCTTATAATTGTTCAACCAAGATGAGTTAATTCCTAGATATATATACTCATGTCGATAATTATGTATATAGAGCCCCTAAGTTCAAAGAAGAACTTCTCGGGTCTAATCCTCGTGAGATTGCAATGTAAAAAAGATTGTATGGACAGGGGGGTTTGAGGTTTCCTTTCCATCATTTCTTTCTCTCACCCTATAATTTTATATTATTACCAGTCGAATAAATTCCAACACTTGGAGGAAAGCGCTATATTTCTTACACATTTGCCTTAGTAAAAGGATTGTACCTTTTATCGAGCGCTTTAGGTGTTTATTTGAGTTACGTACCATACCCTAATACAATGGCTCTGTCTACTTCACCACTAGGATTCCTTTGAATATTCCTAAGTATAGGAATTCCAACAGTGGATGGAAGTCTCAATTTTTTATTTTTTTGGTTCAACCTACCAAAGGCCAATATCCTTTCAATATGCATTGGAGATGCCATCAAATTCACCTTTTTAATAGTAGTCATAGAGCTTACTCCACTCTCAGAAGACCAAATACGACGTTGACCCACTTTCTCTATTTCAAGTATTAACAGTGAAGAACATGTTGGGGATCGGTCGGCCAACCAGTAGGCTTTCATTTTTTGCTTTTAATTTTGATCTTGCGCATATTTTTTTATATACATTTGATGAATTTTATTGTATGTATATAGATATGGATTTTGACCTTGACTTTGTAGGAGTGCTGAGCTCGCTACCCGAGCTTGAAAGTGATGAGGGATTTCTCCTTGCCCAATCAAAAAAGAGAAAAGCCGTTGATAAGGAAAAGAGAAGTTGTCACGCGTTTTATATAACGTAAATATACTGCAAATGTAAGGTATCAAGTTTTGTAATATAATAACAAAGTTAGGATATCGAACCCATAGAGATTGAAACTCAATTTATTGCTAAGTAATATAATTATGTAGCCTCTATTTAGAACAGATTCAAAGATATCAAAAGTTTTAAACTAATCTAATGATGAATATGGTGACGAATTCAACGATATCAATGCAATTTAATAGAATAATCAAGATGCGAAAGCCTAAGGTCATGATTTCACATAACTATCAAATATGATTATCAAAAACCTAGTTATTTCTAATCAATTTTTCATGTTTATAAGCAAGAACCTAATGTAATTCTATCCCCTCTCTTGATTGCTGGGTAAAAATTAACTCTAAAAATTAATTCAAATATCTCTATTCCGAATTAAAATCTAAATTTATCAAGATTGTGGTTCTTAGACAGAACAAGCTTCATAGATTGTATACTTTCTCTCGAAACCCATAAATCTAAGTTGTTATTGTTATGATCGTGCTTAAGCCCCTGTTTGGCACACATTAAAATTCTCATTCTCATTCTTCTATTTAATTTCAACCACACATTCTTCAATAAAATAATATTTTTCATCACATCAATAACCTTTCCTTCTTTTTCAACCACACATTCTCTATCAATCTATTATTTCAGAATACATTCTTTCAAAATAATGTGGGTCAAACACACCCTTAGTTGATTAAATTAAAAATAAGTTTCTTATATTAAAAATAATGGAGGAGTTATTTTAAAATGGGCAAAATCTTTTAACCAAAAAGTAGGAACATAAAGCACTTGTGGAAGGGAAAATAATGTAGGATGTGGAGGTGGACTGCGTTGGTTGTGGCAAGAAGGCCTGTTTGTCCTAATTATTTTCTTTTTTGATTTTGTCAGTTAATTTTAATTGTTTTAGTAATTTTTTTAATAATTGGGACTTCCGTTGCCATTTTCTCTTTATTATTTTATTTAGTTGATTTTTTTTTTTTTAAAAGATGACGACAAATTTGTCTCGGGAAAAATTGACGAAAGGACATGATTTGCAATTAAATCAAAGATTGAGACTGCAGCTAAAAAATATTGACAAGAGATTAGTAACACATTGCTAAGGTTGGAGAAGAAAAGTGCAAATTTTCCAATACATTATAACATCAGCTATGCGTCTGTAATGAAACATGAAAATTCAAATGGTATCTGTTAAATTTTTTTACAAATTATACACTATTGTTACAGAGGGATGCTTGGGATTCCATCTGGTCAAAACTCAGTGAGCCAAAATAGGAAAAAGTTACTTTGTTTGGGTCTGATCGCTGCCGCTTATCCGAGTGCCACTCAGTATATAGCCCCCGGTTGCACTCATCTGCATGTGTGGATGAGTTCTTGATGGAAGAACCTGTGTTTTTCAGAAACATTAGCGACTTCTGAAGGAACTAGGCATGACAAAGAAAACTCAACACAATTACGAGGGTATAAAGGAAGTGATTTTCAATGGACACAAGGTAAACCAAATATGAAATAATTTAAATTATGAAGTTCGATGTGCTTCAATGAAATCTGGGAGGGGGATAAAGGAGTTTGTCATCATCACGATAAGGGAGAGAAGGAATGCAGCTGAAGTAAATACAAGCATTAGTCTCTTAACTATAATGAAACCCAAACAATGTTTCCCAAACATGCACAGTGACAAGTTTGTATAAACAGGAGCCCCCAATCCCCACCCCCGACACACCAAAAAAACTTCTTTTCTCTAGGTTGTGTGATTCCATGATGCATACAGTGACACACTAGCTTGTCAGTTAACCACACAAGTCAAATGACAGATACAAAAAGTGATGGGTCCCTGCATGCTGTTTAATAACTTTTTTAAAATTGAATATATGGAACATTTAACTAACCTGATATTCACGTAGCCAGGGCTCAGAAATTTGCAAGCCAATGGCCATTTTCTCGGCCTGTAGATTGTGCATGCATGTGGCTAGAGGCTGCAAGAAAACAGAGTTAGATCAATCCTGTTGTATGTATTTTATATGACTTCAAGCCCCGCACCTCTTAGAAAAAAATCATACATACACCCAGACAATACCAGCAAAATGAGAACGAGTAACCAATTCCCCTCGTCAGAACATATTAAATGCCAAAGTGTATCAGCAGGTATGTCAGCACACAAATACAGCAATACAGGACAATGCATTAGAGAACCTATTAATTTTCAGCACTAGCAAAACTTTAACATAGTACATTACAATAGAGTTAATATTACTTTTTCCTTTCCTCGCTGATGATCAAAAAGAACTTCCATAATCAGGAAAAGTAGATGTATAATTAAGTTCATCAAAGAAATAAGAGAACCCCAAAAAAAAATAAAAAATCATGTTTCGATGTTTCCATCAAATACATAATTACATAACACCAGGCTTTAGTATTAATAAAAAGAAATTAGAAGAGAGGCGCTAGTGGAGCACAACCTAATTCATGGTTGACAAAGAATAGATCACAAAGATAATAAATTTTTTTTTGACACAAGACAAAGTCAGACAACTCTCAACCAGCGATCTCTTTTCAGCTCTATCCCCTTAACGGCTCAAATGTTTATAGCACTAAATGATCATAGAGTTCATACACTGGCATCCCATCCCATTTTCTTATCCAACAGTATCATCTGTTGCCTAGAACAAATATGGAAGGGAGAAACAATCCTCATCAAGGAATTAGATTCAGATAAGCATGCATAGGTTTCAGACATGAAAAAATATTTCTAGTCATCCCATTAGAAGAATATTCTATGCTTACATTTTAAGAAAAATTGCTGACGGAGTGTAAATAACAAGTAAAAGAGCACATATATATCAGTTGAAAAGACACACATTACAAACCTACTAAAGCAATTACCTGAAGATACTGATGGTAAACAGCAAATGATGCAGAATAGGATAGAAGTGGAAGGACTTCTTTTATAATACCCCACGGATCCAGGTTTGGAGCAGCGATTATCAAACTGAAAACAAAACATAAAAAGGCACCAAAAAGGGGGAAAACATAGAAATCAGAACCTTGGGATCATAAAGTGAGTGTCCCAACTAAATGATTTGAGAACTGCAGTCGACCTGGAAAATCCATTCTCCTTCCATAACTTAATGGCCTCGACTGGTGCTTTTCGACCAGCCTTTGTACCTTTGTCAACTTTTGGAGAAGCAGCAACATCAGCCATGATTTCCTTATTCCCATCTTCATTTTCTTCCATGATGACAGCATTTTGAGCTGAAGGAGATAAGATTTGTTCCTGTACATAAAAAAATCATCATGTCAAACTTAATAGATAGAAGGTAATTAAATAGAATGCAAAACCACTGCCCACATTTGGTTGGCTTCTTATATTACTGGCATCTTCCAGCTCATCAGTTGATGGCGCAGTTTCATTTTCAGAGGAATGTAGTTCAGCTACAGAAGAGTGCACAATCCTAGACTCAGGAAAGATTAAATATCATATTCAATTGAAACCTAAACAAAAATAGCATCACATGAATCATAAATAAAACAAATGGAGTTGATTTTCCAGGCTACAAGAAAATGTACCTTTGGCATATGTCATAACTGAAATTGAACATCTGTACAATATTAATGGGATATGGTGTGACTCCACGATATGTGTTGCATACATAACCAGTACCTACTAGCACAGAACACGACAAGGACACAAGTTGTGTTTCAGAAAATTAACAGCATATACGAAACTTTCAACATATTTTTCAGTAAAGAACCCTTAGAATATATTGCTTGTCTCATTTGTCTTCGCAGCAGGTATTAAACTTTAACAACTAATAATATATAACGTTAACTTGATTATCCAAATAAGTTCCTCTAAATATTCCAGTTGGTGGCAACAACTGCAGCACATGCTTACATCTGAACTCAAAAAGTCATATAATCAACAATGTGCTGCTTACATAAGTAGTTCAGTACTTTTGATCCTTGTATGAAATTTCACATTTGTCTTTGAGATGGCCACTGGTTACGTCAGACAAATGTTAAAGTTCAACTGAGATTTTCAAGGATCAAAATTTTCTATGAACTAAAGAAATTAATTACCTCCCAAGCGTTCTGCCACAGCACCAGTAATGATACCATCAAGCATATCCACTAGAAGTACCTCTGAGTATGCACTAACATTAGCCAAAGAAAGAAGAAGAGATAACGTGTCCACCCGCAAAAACCTGTCAATTATGGAGTTTAAAAGTTAAGACCTTAATTGACAAGACCAACCATGTCCTTTCACAAGGTATAATTACTGATTAGTGTAATGTGATAAAGGCTTTTCAAGAAAAGTTGGATTGTTTGCATAAATAATTGCAAACATAACTCTTTCTTTTGAATGGCTAAATGTTTTATAATTCTCATGGTGATGCAAGTGTCATATTTGTGCTGCTTGAAATGCATGTCTCAGTTATAATGTATTTGGGTTAGGGGAAAGAGATAGAAGAAAAGACCAATTAGTCATAATAGAGGATTTTGTTAATAGAAAGCCCGCATAAATAAAAAGGACTCGCATAAGCTGACATTACAAGGTTCAATGCCTTTTCAGTCAGAGTACTAGATTTTAGAATGTAAATTTAGTCATTTCATGACAGATTTTAATTTGGTTACAAAGATTTCCAGCTGCATCACCCCCTGGGGAAAAAGAAAGAGTTACGCTACACAAACAGGCTTAATGACAGGTTAAAAAACAGGGAGACAAGTGTCGACACATGGTTTGACAGTTTGGAAAGAAAAACCCCAATCAATTGTTGCCGCCCCATCCTGTCGCCCAATTTTCTGTCAATCACCCTGGTCAAGCAGCATTATTCAAAAGAAAGAAGAGCTGCCACAAATATATTGCTGTAAACTGAGAGTCAGATTATCTCAAACACTCGTATGTTGAACAGTTGAAGTTAACAAGTGATATAATACTTACCCAATTCTCTCGGCATGCTTTTTGAAGTATGCCTCACATATGCTGAAAGGAAAAGCATGCAATATATTACCGTTGGGACAATCATGAAGAAAAACCATAAGATCTGAAAAGCACTTCCAAAATAGCTGAGAACTGACCATACATACCTGCATTCTACTATGTAATACTTAAAATCAACTAGAAAAGAGATGCCTCTTTTTCACTTAGAATATTTTAGCTGATATAACCCCTTTATGAAGTGTTTGAACAACTTTCAAAAACTGATTATAAATTATTTTTTGGTAAATAATATTTACAAGGACCAAATTTAGTGCAAAAAAAGACTTCATCAGAGAGGTGAGTCCAACATGTTTTGTTCACATCTGTACATCAAAATTTTGATTTTTTCCAGATAACTAAATTTTACAAATAAAATTAGTTCTTAATGATTTTTAAATTTCTTTCACAGCTTGATCATTTAAATATTAGATTGCAGAACGGAAACCAAATCAGGCCTTAGTTAGAAAAATATGAAGTATATAAGAGCAAGAAAGGATGACAAAAATTTTAGAGCTTAAATATCCTAAAATCTCTGGTTACGTAGCATGTCAATAACCTCAGAACATCAAGTTACATTAAGCATTTTAAATTACTTATCAAATGCATTCTTTAAGACCAAGTACACCAGATAATAGGCTCCTAATGCGAACTCCAAAATGGTACAAACTACAAACTCATAGTAAACCACTTCAAGACTGGAGACATTAAAATCGATTACCACTTCAGGAGAACCTTAAAAAATGATTTTGACACAAATATTAGAGCAGAGTACAACTACATACTTATGGTTTAAAATTGCAAGATGCAGAAAATGATTAGAAATGGAACTGATTAATCTCGTATTCTAACACCTACCGGCTACCAGGCAACCACATCTATAGCAGAGTTTCAAGTCAGCTGCCAATAACATTAAGAGTTGAATTTGACAAGAATGTATGAGCAAATCTTGACTACTGATGGAAACTTGGACTGGCTTTCAATATTAGGTATTAAATGGACACCAACTACTTAGAAGAGTTCCAAGTCATCTGCCAATAACATTAAGACCAAAATCTAAGAAGAATGAATGAGAAAATCCTGACTACAGATTGAAACTTGGGTTGGCTTTCAATATTATGTAGTAAATGGACACCAACTATTTAGGCAAATGAATATACAAAACATGTAAACATCTGCCAAAAGCTCAAATCAAATAAATAAATTGAATTAATATTATAATATCATAGTTCCTTAAGATATTAAAATTTCATTACTATTATTCCAAACACGATGCCTAACCGAACTCGCCACAATGACTAAGGATTTTAGAGCTGACCTCCGTGCAAAAGGACGTCTTAGAAGTACTCTTGGCGCATATTTCTTCTGCTTTTTAAGAAGATATTTTTCCTGCAGAGAGAATTATAATCAGATACATTTTCTAACATAAATTTACCATTAACATAAGCCTGGGCACCTGCGAAAAAGCTGTCTTCTTCTCAAATGTTGCACTATTTGCAATGAGGGCTTTAACTATTTCATCCCCGGATGATCCTTTTCTGCATCAAACCCCATCAAATGCAATAAGTATAGATATGATTGGTGTTAGCAATACTTGGCAGAATAATAATTAAATTCAAAGTGCCCCCTAATGACTTAAATTTCAAGAAAATAATTAAAAGATAATAAAGCTCGACCCCCTTACTTATTAGCAGGATCAAGCACCAGAAACGGACACCGACACATCGAGGACATGTCAAATTCAGTAAGATTGTAAATTTATAAATTACATAATTATTTTTATACCTTTAAATGCTTTATTAAAATGGAGTCAAAACAATATAACGGTCGCAAAATTGATTTTAACGATTTCCTTCCCATATAACTAAAAGCATATTTGGGAAGTGATTAAGAACCGTTTAAAATTTATAAAGAGATAGAGATGAGTGGGAATAAGTGGGTAGTACTTGTGGATCCCTCGAAATGTATGACTTGAGTGTTTATCAATAGTTTATAACCATAAGCCAAACATAGGCTTAAGTCACGCGACATTAGATGCTATACAACAGAGAACCTTAACATATATGAGAAAATCTAACCTTCGCATCTTGTCAATATCTTCACCAGTGAGACTCTGGGCACTGTTATTATCAACCAACGTTCGGTTATCTCTCGACTCCTCCATGATTTGAAGGTTATTACCTAATAGTAATCATTCAACAAATATGTCAGCATCGAGAGAAATATGATATCAACCATGAGTGCTGTCTTTGAACAGACCTACAAAATTTCAAACAACACAGCTAGAGTATATACACTCATTGCCCAAAGGAAAATATAAAATCTCTTCCGCAATCTCTTAACTGCCCAGTTTCTTTTGGTGTCTCACACGTACTTCAGTCTAATTGCTCTCCCCTGTAACACTTTTCATGTGATTTATCATTGTCATTGAAAAAAAGCTTCACTTACCATCGAACTTAACATTTTAGCTCACACATTTACTGCTACCTAAAATGTCCAAGTAATTGTAATACCACAGGCAATAAATGAACAAGTAGATATAATCAAACAGCTCATGAAGACTTCAAATATCACAAACATAGTAAACGTTTAATGACTTCATAACACCTCAAATATTTTGTAACCTCTGATGGCAGTTTAATACTAGATCATCTTGCGCCGGGGATGATTTACCTCATTTGGCTAGTTCAAAAGAGTCTACAGATTAATGCTCGATCACCATATGTAGATACATGATACCACAAATAACACAAACGATGTACAACTGAACATATATCAATTAATTGAAGCAATAAAATGACACGCAGCAGAACAAGACTACAACTTAGCAAAAAAAAAAAAAATTCAGGCAAAAAAAAAAAGCAGAAAAGTAAACCTTCAGTAGACTGCAAAACACGGGATAAAACTGGCCCTCCTTTACCATCCTCCACTTGAAAGGAAGACCCAAATGGACACCTAATCAAAGGCTGCAGCGAGTAATTCTTGTTTCCAATTTTTATTTTCCTGCAAATTCCCAAAGGAAATATTTTTCAAAAAAATTATCACATGTATGTGTGACACATGTGAATGAGAATAATGTCGTACGAGCCAGTAGTAAGACGAGAAAAAAGCACGCGATCGCCGTCATTGATGTCAAGCAAGACACTACAGCCCTCCCAGGTGATTCTAGGGTTGTGATCTTGGTTCGAATTTTCTTCAGATTTGTTTATTGACATTTCTGATATCAAAGAATCCTTCTTTTACTGAGGATAATATAATTAGTTTTTGAAAGGTTCGCAAATAATTGGATTGAATTTGCCTGCATGAAGGTTTTAGTGGCAAACATAAACCCTAAAAGTCGATTTTTAATTTCCTTTTATTTTCAATCTGAAATTGCTCGAATTGGACACATCACGTATTTTTTGAATTGGGTTGGGCTTGTATTTGGACTTCGTAACAAAGCCACAAGCTGGTTTGACTACTTCGTCTTTAGCCCAGTCATCATTCAGCCCATATTTGACTTTTATTTTTTAAAATTGGATTAATAGCAGAAAACCTCGTAAACGTTTTCATTTGCGATATACACCAATTCAAAATCGCAAATAATCCCCCTATTTGAAACATTTTATGCGAAAAACCCCCCATACCATAAGATTTTCCGTTAAAAATAATAAAAAATGTCAAAATTAAAAAGTACTAATTACAATTTTAGTATCTAAACTTTNCTCCTTGAAAACATTTCCATTTGCAATATACTCACTACCTATTGAAAATCGCAAAAAATCTCCCTATTTGAAACCTTTTGTGTGAAAAACTCTCGTACCGTCAGATTTTCCGTTAAAAACAATTAAAATGTTAAAATTTAAAAGTAGTAATTACAATTTTAGTATCTAAACTTTTTATTTCATTTACAAATTATACTCATTTTTTTGTTATATACCACCCACAATTCCAAACCTTTATAACTTTATTTTCCACCCCATCCCACTTCATCTTCTTCCCCAAAATTTTATTATTTTATTTAATCCCTTCCAAAATCCTCCAAAATTCCTCACACCAAATTTACCATTTTTCTTTTCATTAATAATGAAAAATCATAATCAATACACACATATAGAGAATTTAGTAGAGACAATATTCATATGCGCTCAAATAATTGCAATTTAACTATTTTATATTGAAA